>JAADYC010000001.1:0-136353 GCA_023338135.1 Phytopythium kandeliae | reverse complement strand
TCGTCGTGCTGCATGCAGACGAGATCCGCGGCTCGCCCGAAGCGCAGCACCAGCACCTTGTCCTTGGTCTGCCGGATGGCGTCGTCCACAGCCGCCTTGGTCTCGAGCTGCTCGAGCAGCAGCGACGCCATCTCCGTGCGCCGCTCGCGACTCGGAGAGTGTGGGAGGCGAGCGCTGCCGTATTTGGAGACATCGCCCGTCATCCTGTATATGATGCGTTTGCTAATATTCAAATGCATCCCCAAACGCTCCATTTAAGCAAAAGAATGCCTGTAGGATTATATATGGCGTGATGAAATGGTGATCAATCGAAGAGCGCCGAGGAGGCGCGCAACGCAGGTCGCTGGTGCGCGCGGTCCTGGTGGTGGATCTGCGAGTAGTATCGCTCGCGAGCGGCCACGTCGCTCGACTCGGGCAGGTCGTCGACGGCGACGGCGAGCGAGAAGCTCACTGGCTCCTCGCTCATGCCGCGCACGCCAATGTGCAGCGGGATGGAGCGGCTGCGGGCGTCGCTGCGGCGCGGGAAGCCGTCCAAGTAGGTTGGCAAGCGCACGCGGTCGTCGCCCACGCGCTGCGCGATCCACGTCGAGCGGCCTACGCGTGGGTGCCGGTGCTCGCTCGATAGGTACAGGTTAGCGTCTCCGCCCCTCGGCGCCAGCACGCGCAGCTCGACCGTCACGGCGTGCTCGTGCTCGTGGCGCACGATGCACATGTGGAAGAAACGCAGCTCGTCGCTCGCGACCGTGCCGTTGACCGTCACGTTGGGCGAGACGTGCTCGCCCTGGACGAGCCCCGCGCGTGTCAGCATTCCGTCGGACGCCAGTTGGATCTCCTCGACCTCGCAGCTCGTCCCGTCGTCCCAGTCATCGCCCAGGTCGGGTCCGTCGAGCCGCCGGAGGCGCGGAGAGGCGGCGCTCGCTGCCAGTAGCAGCGCGGCTGTCAGTGCCATGAGCACCGCTTTGGTCGCCACCATTGCGGTCTCGGGACTGAGTCGCACAGACAGAGGGGTCGACAGCAGCTCTGCTCGCCCTGTGGCGCTCGCTATTTATAGCGGCAGGATACTCGGGCTGTCAGAACTCGGACAGCTCGGCGTTGGAGCGTCGCACGAGCGCGGGCGGCTCCCAGCTCGTCGCGAGCGTCTGCAGGTCCACGTAGTAGAACCGACCGGTCTGCGCGTCCTTGGCCTTCTTGTAGCGCTGCTCAACCACGGCGGCGAGTGCCCGCCGTGCTCTCCGCGCTCGGAAGAGTCCTTGAAGCCGAAGGATGGCTTGCTCTTGCGTGAGCCGGAGCTCTCGCGACGTCGTGGCCGGCGGCCGCAGTTGCTTCCGGCGCGTCCGAGGCGTGTAAACCTCGGCTTGAGCGCCGCGGAGCAGCAGCGGCTTGTCCCATGACGTCTCCTTGGTGCGCGTGTTGTGGTAGTAGTACGTCTGCTGCTCCGGGTCCAAGATGCGCTCGTACACGCCGCGACAGAGCTCCAGGAGCCGGCGGAACCCTGCCCGGCGTCGGTACAAGCGCTGTAGCATGCTCGCCGCCTCCGAGTCGGTCAGCGTATGGCCTCGCTGCGTCTTGTGCACGCCCACCACCGATTTCCCAGCGCTTAAGGTGTCGAGCGCGTCGACGTGCTGGTGCCGAGACCGCGGAGTCAGCAGGTCGTCGTCGCTTACCCACCGCGGCTTGACCCACTTGACCTCGCGCGTCTTGGTGTTGTGATAGTAGAAGCGTTCCGTCTCGGCGTCCCAGATCTTCTCGTACACGGACGAGATGAGGCGCCGCAGCTGTCGGCGAGCCGCGTGCGTTCTCGCCATGGCCTGAATCGCTCTAGCAGCCAACTCTTCGCGTTCTTCTCTTGACGCGAATGGCATATCCGTGACTCGCCGCCTTGCGACCCGCGGCTCCGCCACCAAAGGCACGTGCGGCGACAGATCTTCACTTCCGAGGGCTTTCGGCTTGGTCCACTGAGCTGTGTTGGTCTTGGCGTTGTAGTAGTACGTCCGGCCTGTGTCCGGGTCCACGAAGCTCGCGTACACCTCGCGCACCAGCGCCTTGAGCTGCTTGCGCGCCTTGCGGAGCTTCCACATTCGCTGGATGCGCACCAGCGCCTCCTCCCGCGACAGCGCCGGCTTCTCGGCGAGCCCCGACTGGATGTGGCCCATCAGCTCGCGCAAAGTGTTCTGCACCATCAAGATCCGGCCGAGCCCTTGTTGGAAGTCCATCGCGCCTCGGTCCGTCTGTGCGTCGTCCGCTGGAGCCAGCATGGCGTGCGTCTCATCCAGGAGAAGCTGCACTTCCGCCGCGTCCTGCTCCAGCCGGTGTCTACAGATCATCAGACACTGGTCAGCATCCAGCACAAGCCGCCCAGCGCCTCAAACCTTCGCTGCCTGCCTGGCGACGTGCGCGACCCAGTCCTGCTCTTGGTTCGTGACGTCTGCGCGCCAACCGGTGCGAGTCGTTGCAGTTAGACAAGCGCGGGGGAGAAGGGCGTCGCGTTACGAGCTCACACCTTGGATCAAAGCCCACGCGTGTGCAAGGCGATAGCTTGGGTGCTGTGCGTCGAAGCACGCGTCGCAGTAAAAGCCGAGTCGTTTGGCGTCGAATCTGCGTCGGCGAGTGTGTCGCGTTCAGCACACAGATGGATCCAAGCCTGGCGATCCGCAGCACTCACTTGGCGCAGCTAAAGCACTGTTTGGTCGCCATCGCGAACTTGCAGCGCACTTGGAAACTGCATCGACGCTAGATTCACAGCGTCTGTAAGCGTCTAGACACCAGGGCAGGAAGCGCAGCGCTCTCCGCTCTTCCCTCGCTCCCCCTCCCTTCCTCTCTCTCTCTCTCACCGTCGGGAACCTAATCGACTCGAACTCTCGCAGCTGCGGTCGGCGCCTCGGCATGGCGCCATCTCCAGCAGCAGCAGCAGCAGCAGCAGCAGCAGCATATTCGCCTCCTCCACTGGCGGCTCGAAACCGCGCGATCACTTCTCGCCGAGTCCCAGGCGTCGCTCGGTCGTCAAGCAAGCTCACGCGCAGCCGCGGATCTCCGAGCCCGTTCGGCCATTCCGGATACGCTTGCGCTCCGCCAGCCGCTTGCGCCGCCGACCCTGCGCTCATTGGGCCTTGCGGACGCATCGCTCAGCCCAAGCGAGAGCAGTGCGCACCCAAGTGAGCAACAGCTATTCCTGGACGCGAGCACTGACGCACTGGTTTGCCCTGTCGAGGCCGAGGTCGAGGCGGCAGGGGAGACAAGACCGAGACCCTCGCGGCCGCATCGACGAGTTCCATGCGCGTGCTCATCGTGGACGCATACCCGACGTCGAGCAAGAGCGGACGCGAGCGGTTCGCGCGCTTCCGCCGCCTCGTCCTGCGCGTGCTGGACGAGCTCCAGCGCTCCGATGTGACGCGCATCGAGCTAGTTGTACGTCTGCTTCGCTCCGAGACTCTCGCTCGCGTGCGAGTGCTCTCGCGCTGACGATCGACCGCGCGGCCCAGGAGCGGCACCGGTCGGCGCTCGACGACTTCCTCTACGAGCTGCGGTCCGAGTTCGCCGACCCAGCAGCCATCTCGCGCTTCGACCAGCTCGACTTCGTGTTTGTGGACGGCGACGGCAGCTCGAGTCCGTGGGCTCCGGGTGCGCGCAAGCTCGCGCTGCTGGCCAAGATGTGCCTCATGACGGGCAAGTGCATGTTCGCCGCCGGCCTCGGCGCCGCGCTGCTCGCGTACGTGTGTGCCACTGGCGGCGAGCTGCTGCGCGTGCTCAACCAGAGCGGCAAGGGCGGACTGCTCGACTCGGTGGCCGGCGTGCCCCCGCCCGCCGCCGCGGACGCCGGCGCCGGCGTGTTGCTCGACACCAAGACGGGCGACTACTTCTCCTTCTCGCCGCGCGACCGCAGCTGGGTCCCCAAGGGCAACACGGGGCTCGTGCTGCACTCGAGCGACGCCGCCAAGGCCTTCTACGGCGCCAGGCCCAACTCTGCGCGCGCGGGCGGCGCCGCCAAGCCCACAGTCGCCCACGCAGCGCTGTACCTCGCGCGGAGAGGTGAGGAGCGCTGCTGCGCGCGCCTCGAGGCCGTCAAGAGCCACACGGTGCTGCGCGCGGCGCTGGGGGTCGACGGCGCCGCGGCCGAGGCCAGGGATAGCTCCGCGGCGGTGGCGCCAGCGGCCGGCAGTCGCGAGCTCGTGCTGCGGTGCACGAGTCGCTGGGACATTGACGAGGAGATCAGCAGCACGAGCGCCAACCGCTTCCGCGTGCTCGTGGACAGCGCGCGCGGACCCATGCTGCTCGAGTTCGGCAACTGCCTCGGCGCGCACTTCGAGCTCGACGCGCGTGCGTACCCGGCGTCCGCCGAGCTGCTGCGTCAGTTCGTGCGCGCCAAGGCCGAGGAGATCAAGACCTTCGCACACGTGGATCGCAGCTTCGTCGCGGCCATCAGCGGCGGCAACGCGCGGCTGCGTGAGCGGCTCGTGCTGGCGCAGAGCAAGCGCGGCGCGCGGCCGGTGAGCGCTGGAGGCGCCGCGACCGCGACCGCGACCGGGAAGCACACGCCCGCCGCTGGCGACCATGGCGCCGCAGCTGGCGGCGCTGCTGGCATGTCGCCTGGCCGCACGTCGCCCAAGAGATGCCGACCGTTGTCCGCCGGTCCGCAGCGTTCGGCCAGCAAGGCGAGCGTGCCGGTGCGAACGATCCAGACATCGAGGTCCGTGTACCCATCTGCCTCGGTCTCGGTCTCGGCGTCGACGTCGGCGCCGGGGGTGGCGCCAAGCCGCGCCGGAGGGAACAATGGGCCATTCGAGGAGCCCACGGACGGCTCGCGGCCGACGCGGGAGGGCTGGAAGGGCCGGAGCGCACGGCCGGAGACCGAGGACTGGCCGAGCGGACAGCCCGCGGACCCGAGCAGTAACAACAGCGGCCAGTGCGAGGAGGACGCACTGGCGCGGCCGCCGCCCAAGCCGCGCGTCGTGCGCGTGCCGCAGCAGCACGAGCGAGAGAAGCCGTACTGCGCGTTCGCGAGGCGCCACGAGGAGCAGCAGCCGCCAGCGCCGCGCCACGGACACTCGGCCGCCGCGGACGGCTACTACTCGGTCGTCAACGACGCGCCGTACACGAGCGCGTTCGAGCGTGAGATGCTCGAGCACCAGGTGCGCTGCGCTCGGCGGATGCATCACGGCTCTCTCTCTCTCTCGCTCGCTCGCTTGTTCTCCCTCGTGTACTGACTGCTGCCACGATGCCGACCGGTGCAGCGTAGCAAGCTCAAATGGGTCGCCGGTCTGTTCCGCACCGTCGTGGGCAAGGCGTCGACGCAAGTGGCGCCCGAGGCAGGCCTGTTCGCGCGCGGGCCGTTCGTGCAGAAGAACGTGCCGCACTACATCATCCAGCGCCGCACACTCGAGCCGCAAGAGTCCAAGCCGGCAGCGCCGCACCGGACCAGGCCGCAGCTCGAGCGCAAGCACAGCGGGAGGCAGGTGCCGCGGTCGCCGGCCAACAATCGCAGGCGATAACTGGCACGCCTGAGCTCTCACCCTCCTCACAAATCGCCCGCTCGTCTCCCACCCGCGCTCACTCGTTCCCTAGCGCGCTGACCTTGCGTGTGAATCATCGCTCCATTCGGATCGCAGCCATCTCCGCCGCCTAAACCAACCACCTTACATAGACTTGACGAGCGTCGGCACGCACCAGAGGCAGACAGGCAGGCAGCGCGCTCTTCTGTCCGCCCCACCGCGCGAGCGCAGGCTCAATTGTACTGCGCGATGGCCTGGAGCAGGCTCTTGGACTCGCTGGCGTAGTTGATGGGCTCCAAGTTGACGACGCCGGCCTTGATGCGCAGCTCCTCCTGCACGTTCTCGGCCTTGACGCGCAGACGCATGGCGTACTGCTTGAACAGTGCCTCCTTGAAGATCGACTCGTACAGCGCCGGGTTCGTGTCGCGCAGCTCGGCGATCTCGTCCGCCGTGCGGCCGTTCAGCACAACCTTGCCCTGGTCGTTGAAGCACGTCGTCCATGTGCTGCCCGTGTGGTCCACGACCACGACCGACATGATGTAGCGGTTCTCGCACGTGCTGTATGAGGTCTGGCATTTCTCGCACGTGAAGTTCTGCGCCACGTCGGCCACCACCTTCTTCTGGCACTTGGTGCACGCCTGGTAGTACACACCCGTGTCGTGCTTGATAAAGTTGACTGTGCCCTTGACCGTAATGTAGTCCGGCTTCTGCCCAAAGCCGAGCTGCTTGCCCTTGATGTCGCTCACCACCGAGCGTTCCGCGAAGCTCCCGAGCGAGCCGCCGCCAAATCCGCCGGCAGCACTCAGCGATTTAGTCGGAGCGATGTTGCCGCCCGTGTTGAACCAGTTTAGGAGGTGTCCGGCCTCCGGGATGGCGGGGTTCACGGCGAAGCTCGAGCTCGAGAGCGTGCCGATCGATTTGCCGTTGTAGTCGCTCACGCGGCAGCCCTTGATGGCCACAACATTGTTCTCCCAGCCCGAGCAATCTTCCTGCGCGCGCTCGTTCCACATGGTACACTTGATCTCAGCGTTCGAGTCGTCCACGATTGAGATGTCGCGCTTGAAGAGCTGCTTGCCGGCCTTCGACGTGATCTCGTTCACCGGGCCGACGTTGCGCACCACGCCGATGACGTCCACGTTCGAGTCGGCTGCCAGCGTCTCGATCAGCGCGATCTTCTTGAAGTTGTAGTTCATCTGCGAAATGGCGCTGTCCTCAGGTGCCGGCGTAATCTCCGAGTGCTGGTCAAATGACACCTCGTAGTCATTGTCCACCGACGAGAACTTGCGGTTCGCCATCTTGACTCGCCCACCCGTGAAGTAGTGCACGCTGCCGGGACGTAGCATGTCGTAGAACTTGTCGACCCCGTCATTGAACATTGTCGCGCGGATCTCGCCGCCGTTAGCGTCCAGGAGGTCGCAACTGAACAGTTTCCCCGAGCCGCGCGCGTTTGTCCAGTTCTTGATAGGCGTGCGGCTCGTGACGCGCGCCTTGATAGTCCACCGACCGCCGGCGTACGGGTTCAGGCTCTGGATGTCGGATAGACGGACATTCGGGTCCTGACGGACCACAGGGCCACGATTGTACGGCTGGTGCTGCGGAGGAGCAGCGCTAGGCGCAGGCTTGGCTGCCTGTGCACCATAGCTAGACTGCTGGTTGATCGACCCTTGGTGCTGCTGGTATTGGTATCTCGACTGCGCAGGCGCCGAGGCAGCCATGCGGCCACCCATGCCGGCAGGGGGAGCGGTCGAGATGGGAGCCGCGGGAGCGGACACGCCAGCCTTCGAGCCGTCGATGCCCTGCGGGTTTCCAATGCGCTCCGTCCCCGGCACAATGTCACCGACGCCAAGCACGATGAGAATGCTACAGCCACGCACCGAGCATGACATTCATCAGAATCAGTCCGCCAAAACAACAACAAGGAGGACGAACGCCATACCGACGGCCCTGGACCTCGTTCACCAAGTAGTCCTTCACTTGAATGACGTAGTTGGTCTTGAGGCTCTCGTTCTCCATCATCTGCGTTTCCAGAAACCCATGCGTCAGGCTGATCGAGTACCTCGCGAGCGAGCGGTCATGAGCCAGCGTACGAAGGCGAGCTGCGTTGCGAGCATGCCGCTCATGTAGGAAACACCATCCGAGATCACGATGCGGTAGCGGTCGGCGCCTGCGCCGTTGCTGGGCTTGATGCGTTTCGTATCAATGAGCTGCATGGGAGCAACCGTCAGGCGCGAGCGCGCTCCTATCGACGCAACGCAACGGGAGCGCCGGCGGGGACGCAGACGCACCTGCAGCAGCGGCTCGAAGCCGTCTGGCGCCTGCTTGTTGTACAGCAGGGGGACTGCGTTGGCCGTGAGGTTCACCATGGCTGGCGGTCGATGTGCGGCGTCAGCAACGAGCAGTGAGGACGACGACGAGAGGCAAGTTCCGCTCTGGCGCAAAGGTTTTGCCGCCAAAACTGCGCCGTGAACGAATAAGCGCGGGAGGTCGTCTCAAATCATTTTCGAATTGATGTTGCAATTCGGAGATGATTTCGTGGTGGTCACAAATTGCGATCGGGAGTGTAGCCATCTCGACGAGCGATGGTGGCCCCGCTGCACAATGCTGTTCATGCCGCGTCCGTCCGCGGGTCAGGATCGATACTGTCTGTGGGGTGTTGAGAAGGTGGAGGCAGTGGCTCGCAGCGTGCTTACACAGGAGGTTGCGCGGCGCTCCGTATCTGGTACCTGACTGCTCGGCGCAGTCGATGGTTTTGAGTGCCGACACGTTTCGCGACGACGGATGCTGGCGGGTCTTGTCTACTTTCGCTCCACGGTGCTGCGTTCTTCTCGAAACGCGAGGCTGGACAGGAAGCTACGGCACTCTGAGGCACTGCGGCTGCCTTGATGGGTATTCTCATGGCCATTCAATCGCATCTCAAACAACGACTCAACGAGGCGAGTTGCGTGCCAAAGTGGTCACGCCTCGCAGTTGTCATCGAGTCCGTCAGCATTGACTGCATACATGAGAAACAATAGCGACACAATCTCTCCTTTACAAACAAAACCCCAACAAACAAATCGACACCTCACTACACACTCTTCAAAACCAGATACGCACCACAATGCATACTACACGACAAAATCCACACAGACGCTCCACAAGTGACTCTTTCCCATCATCAGGGTGGTGTTCAAAAACACCAAGAAAACAGAGCGCATGCCAGCACTGCAGCCATGACAGACCAAAACAGGACCATCAACAGCCGCAACGCCACACAACACGCCCCAAAGAGTCAGGCCACCAACGCCCAAACTCGAGATGCACCAAGCACCAAGTCGAAACCACACCCAGCGACGCTTAGCCGCCGAAGCCGTACAGCGTGCGGCCCTGACGCTTCAGCGCGTACACCACGTCCATCGCCGTCACCGTCTTGCGACGAGCGTGCTCCGTGTACGTCACCGAGTCGCGGATCACGTTCTCCAGGAACACCTTCAGCACGCCGCGCGTCTCCTCGTAGATCAGACCAGAAATGCGCTTCACACCGCCACGACGAGCCAGACGACGGATCGCAGGCTTCGTGATGCCCTGGATGTTGTCGCGAAGAACCTTGCGATGACGCTTCGCACCGCCCTTGCCAAGACCCTTCCCGCCCTTGCCACGACCAGACATGATGATACAGAACTTGCTCTTGCTCTTGCTTCTTACTCGGGAGATTCCAGAATGACACGCACTCGACGACTCGCGTGCGACTCCCCGCACGCTTTCTCGGCAGCCACATACAAAAAACAGCACACCGTCTCCACCCAGCCACGAGCTGCCCGCTCATTCGCGCGCTTCTTCCCGCTCCAGCGTCTTTGAATTTCGCGCGCGCAGAAACGACGTAGAGCGACATTCACGCAACCTTCTTACCCTGACCCTCTCTTTCCTCACGCCTCTCACAGGCCGATCTGATTGGCGCGTTGGCGCTGCGCTGGCTCCTATGCTGTGATTGGCGGAACACAATTTCACACCGCGATGATTCGGTACTGCGTTGAATAATCGCGTAGGATTGGCCACTGGCGCCGATCTCTCGAAAGACTTGGTCGCCACTCTGGCGCGCTCGTCGCGCGCTCGACCGAGGCGGGTCCAGCAGACAGCGGCGCGGCACCTGTCCCGAGTATAGGCAGCACCGGGCGTTGGTGTGGCGGTCATTCCCGAATTTGCTTCGTTTTCCCGACCCGCAAGCACTTCGTTTCCCGTTCGTCGACCGTAATGGCTCGTACCAAGCAGACTGCTCGTAAGTCTACCGGTGGCAAGGCTCCGCGCAAGCAGCTGGCGACGAAGGCCGCCCGCAAGAGCGCGCCTGCGACCGGCGGCGTGAAGAAGCCGCACCGTTACCGCCCGGGTACGGTGGCGCTTCGTGAGATCCGTCGGTACCAGAAGTCGACGGAGCTGCTGATCCGGAAGCTGCCGTTCCAGCGCCTGGTGCGCGAGATCGCGCAGGACTTCAAGACGGACCTTCGTTTCCAGGGCTCTGCTGTGCTGGCTCTGCAGGAGGCCGCTGAGGCGTACCTCGTGGGTCTTTTCGAGGACACGAACCTGTGCGCGATCCACGCGAAGCGCGTGACGATCATGCCGAAGGACATCCAGCTGGCTCGTCGCATTCGTGGCGAGCGCTCGTAAGCTGTGTGTCTGTTCGGATCCGCGGCTGCGTTCGTTCTCGCGCTCGCGCTCGTTGTCGAGTGCGTGAGGGAGGATTTGTCCTCTTCCTCTGTGGTGCGGTAGACCTTGTCGGTCTGCTGGCCACTTCTCTTTGGTGTTTTTCAACACCACCCTTTTCTGAAAGGAATGGTTGTGCGCTGTGGCTGCAGTAGCGGTCGTCTGGGTAAGGTGGTTGTTGCGTGGTTGAGTGAATTGTGGTCGTTTTTGCGCTTCGTCTAGGATGTAGAGAGAATGGAAAGTCGATCATTGAACGCGAGCTGGTTCGAAAACCACGCGGTGTTCGCGTCGCTTCGAGCACTGCACTAGTCTTCAAGGAAACTCCAGTCGCTCGGTCCCAGGTCACACGCGCAGACGCCTCGATGAGTCGAACTTGACGCCGCACGCTGCGCACACAAACTCCTCGTCCGTGGCTACTGCGGTCTGCAGACAATAGTAGCAGTACACGTGCTTGCACGACGTGATGTACGGCGTCTGCGGCCACAAGCGACAGCCCATTCATCGTCAGTCGTCCATTGCCTGATAGCTCCACGGCCGCGTCCGCGACCGACGAGCACCAACCTGCGCGGGCGAGAGACCGCAGAGGCAGCACTGAAAACAACTGGCGGCAGCCTTGTCGCCGGCCGCAACATTTCGCACAGGCGACGCAGCGCTGACACTCGACCACGTCAAGATCGGTAGCACAAAGTTGCCGAACTCCTGCGGAAGCAGATCGAATCCCAGTCAGCTCCTGAAGCGGCCGCCGAGACGCTCCGTAGTCAATGCACGCACCATGATGCCGTCCCACAGCAGCTGCCGCATCATGTACTCAAAGTTGATGGTCCGCGGCGTAGTCGACGGCTTGATGCTCTCCTGCGTCGCCAACAGACCGCCAACAGCGATCAGATCACGCGCCAACGCTCTCAAGCGCGCCAGGCCGCACCATTCTCAATCCAAGCAGGCGTTCGGGCACTGTGCGATACGTCCCCTTACGCAGGAACACGAGCAAGTTCGCTAGCTGGCACGCGAGCACAAACGTCTCCACGCGCTTCATGCCGGAGAGCACGTGCGCGCGCGTCGCTTGTCCGCTCTCCGCTGCGTCGCCCTCCGTGTCCGACGAGCGCACCGACCACCGCGCGGACGACAGGTACCGGACGACGCGCTTCCAGACGTATGGCACCGCCACGGAGAGTACGAACAGCGCAGCGGCACGCCGCGGAGACAGCAGGCGCGGCGAGTAGTGGACGTTCTCAAGCTTCATTCCGGGCGTCGCCTACTCATGGCAGGGTTAGCGAGGACTTGGAGCGCCGTTCGTGCTGCGGCAGCCGATCGAACGTACCCGTCCGACGCCGGTCGTGAACGCAAACAGCAGCGCGCCGAGCATCGCGTCGATCTCGGGCTTGAGGCGTTCCATCGCGCCGGCCTCGAACAGGCAGAACATGTTCTTGACCGGTGCCTTGAGCAGCGCGAGGATCTCCGAGTCCAGGATCAGCGCGTCCCACTTGTTCACGCGCAGGTTGCTCGAGGGACTGCCGAGTGCCGCGTACGGGACGCGCAGCGTGGGGGCATCGTCTCCGGTCAGTGCGGCATCCGTTCCGCGTCGCAGTGCCGCCGCCGCCGCCTCGAGGTGGGCGTGCTGCATCCCTCCGCCGCCACCGCCGCCGTCGCCGATGCCGCCACCTCGCCGCCAACTTGACGTTCGCTCACTGCCGCTTTGTTGACGCGATGCATGACCTCGGAGTTAGCCGGGAGGATTCAGTGCTTGAGGCGTGCAAAGGCACGAAGATCTGCCGTCCACGGTAGAGTGCAGCCAGTACCTCAACCCTAGAAAGTTAGTGTGCAATGGGACACTTCAAACACTCGGCAGCGACAACAGCAGCAACACCAAGCTCAAACAAGGAGAAGCTTGAAGCGGCGGCTCCGATGCGCGCGCGCCGCTGTCTCGCGATCGCCGCCGTGCTGCCGGTCCTGATCGAGGCGCGTCTCCACGGTCTCGCACACCCTAACGCACTGGTCGTGGTGGAGAAGAATGCCGCCGCCTTGCAAGACGCGTGCAGCGGCGATGAGTGCTTTCGCCGCGCTTCGCAGAGCGAGCCGCAGCAGCAGGTCGCGTCAGTCCCGGAGTTCATCCCGACGCACGAGTGGCAGGAAATCCTGCCGAACCAGCCGATCCCTCCGGTACGCCTTGCAATCCGCGCGCTGGAGGCAATAGGTCAGTGTGTACAGGGACACACTGCTGGACCTGCACGACGAGTGACGTGAGAACCGTGGCGACCAAACAGGGCCTGTACATCCGCGTAAACTTGGAGACCGGCCGCAAGGAGGCGAAGCTGCTCGACTAGCGCGCTCTGGAGTCACCAAAGCCCATGCACCAGACAGAGAGCCTCGCTCGCTTCGCGCCTCCGCCTCCGTCCCGCAGGCTGCGCCATGCCAAGTTGGGCTGCTTCCTTCACTAACGTTGCTTCATTTCTATAAAGTTGCTCGAACTGAGTCATGTTGCATCAAAGTTGCCTACACACCAACCATCAACCCAATCGAGCGTCTGGAAGGCGCACGTGGCAGGTGGCAGCGCCAAGTGGCATGCACGCCTTCACTTCCCGAGCCGCTACCCATTGCTACAAGCGCATGGGCACGCGCGTATCGACCTCAGGCATGCGGCGCGCGAGTTCCGCCTCGCGCTTGGCGCGGTTCTTGCTGCTGGCTGTGCTTCTAATTGCGGCAGTCGCGAATGCGGAGGGCGACGCGGCGGCCGCCATTGTGATCGTCGACGAGCCGGCGGAGACAGTGACAGTCGGCGCGAACAGCGAAGCGAGCGCGCGGGAGGTCGATCCGCAGGCAAAGGTACCCGAGTTCGTGCCGACGAGCGAGTGGCAAGAGCTGTTGCCCGGCCAGGGCATCCCCAAGGTGAGCATGCCAACGCGTTGCCAATCCGAGCCGCAGTGTCCACCGCGCTAACGACGACGATCGGCGACCTTCAGGGCCTCCATGTGCGCTTGAACCTGGAGACGGGCAAGCGCGAAGCCAAGCTCGTGAGCCCGGAGGAGGACAACGAGGTGGAGGCGGAGAGCAGCAAGCGCTCGGTCGTGGTGGACGCCGAGAGCAAGGGCACGACCGTGACAGTCACGACAGATCTATCGGGTGAGGTCGTGGCTGAGGATGTGGGAACGGCGGCGGCAGGCGAGGTGGATGTGCCGTCGGAGCTCGAATTCAGCGAGGAAGAGAGTATTGACGACGAGCCACGCGTCGATGGGGACGATGAGAACGCTGGCGACGATGACACCAAGTGGAACCACGAGAAGATCTATGAGGTGCTGCAGGCACTGCCCGAGCCGCCCAAGGTCGGAGAGATGGACATCCACGAGGCGCATGCCAAGCTATCGCCATCCGAGTTCCGCCTGGAGATGGTCAGGCTGTGGAAGAAGCGCCAGGTCGAGCTCAAGGACGCGATCGATAGCATCCAGGATGACTCCAAGTACCTGGCGACGCTCATTGAGCAGCTGCGCGAAGCCGAGGAAAAGGGAGACGTGGCGGAGCAAGTCGCCGTCATGGAAGTGCTTGAGTGGGAGGTGCAGGACCTCGACAAGACGCTCGTGTTCAACTTCATCGGTGGCTTTGGCGTCATGGCCGAGCGCCTCAATGCGACCGAGCTGTCCGTCCGCGCGCACGCGGCTTGGGTGGTCGGCTCGGCGGCGAAAAACTACTTGGACGCGCAGAACTGGGTCATTGACGCGGGGGTCGTGCCGAAGCTCATCTCGACATTGGAGATGGAGGTTGGTGACGGCAGCCAGGACGCGCCAGCAGTTGTGGAGGCCAAGAAGAAAGCGCTGTATGCGCTCTCGGCAGTCGTGCGCTCCAACGCACGTGGCCAGCGCCTATTCCTGCTCCACGATGGTCCGGACGCGCTCCTCAAGTTAGCGGGCGAGCTCCACCCGATCAGTCTCCAGAAGAAGGTGAGACTGACTTGGAGAGCGAGGAGGAAGTAACGGTATGCATTGTGGCTGACGCTTGTCTGTGTGCTGATGGCACAGGCACTGCTTCTCGCATACGACTTGTTACTGGACAGCTTTGAGGAGGGTTACCCGGAGGAGACCAAGGCAACGTTGGAGCAGTTGCGCGTGACTTTCCGCTCGCCAGAGTGGTGCATTTGGTTCGCTTCATTCGTTGTTGAGCAAGTACGCACCGCCACTATCGTCGCGTGGCGTCTGTGACTGTGTTGCCGTCTAACACGAGCGGCTGCGGTCGATGTCACCAGGGGTCGCAGCTCCCGAGTCGGCAGGCCATTGAGTTCATGGACGCGCTGCGGTACCAGCTCCCCGAGTGTCAGTCCGTCTTCGAGGCAGCCAACGTCAAGTCGACAGTCGCCGCGATTTACCGCACACTGGCGGCTGACGAGGATGAATTCGATGAGGACGAGAGGCAGGAGCTCGCGCTGTTCGTCGCCGATGTACTGGCGTGGCTGGACCCGGAGGAGCAGCCTCTTATTGAGGCGGAAGAGTAGTAGTAGTAGTAGCGATATGGCCGAGCGATTGACAGTCGGTCGCCTGCAACGAGCATCTAGGCGGGGTGGGTAGATCGAACGCGAATATTACTACTGCCACGTGTGTAGTGCGTTGCTCTCGTACACATGTGTCTGTTGATGGCGTCGACGGGAAGCCGTGGAGGCAAGTGAGCCGGACCTCACTTACCGCTTGACCTGGAGTCCCCATACTTCGACCGAGACGATGTCGAACTCGGGATCGGACGTCAGACGCCTGAGGTTCACGGACGGATGCGTTAGCTCCAACGACGAAGCCCCGGCGAGGACAGCAAGCGCTCGCTCACCTGTTTTCGAATGTGTTGGACGGTCCGCTCGAGCCATACGACAGATCCGAGTTCATGTACCACGCAAAGTGGCCGCTGCAGCACAGCACAATACAAACACCGCGTGCACAGTTAGAACCTGCTACGAACCTCGCGTGCCACATGAGATGGCAGACATACCCTCCGCCCATCGCAATGGACTGGTCGTTGCTCAGCATGAGCATCGAGTTGAGGCGCGACCAACGGAAGCTCTCAAACTTGGGCTGGTTCGAGAACACGAACGACTCGCCGATGCCGTAGTAGGACGTCGACGAGCGCCACGCAACGGTCGTGAAGCCGCCAAAAACCTCGCCGCGCGAGGTTTCGACCACGACGATCGTCGGGGACTGGTCGCGGACCTTGGTGAGCAGCGAGTGCAGGCTGCAGCCGTGCTGTGCCAGGCTGTACAGCAGCTTCCAGTCGTACCCACGGTGGTACGTCGGCAGGCTCGCCTCGAGCGAGGGCACGAGCGTCTGGGCGTACTTGGGGCGGGACAGGATCTCGCTCGGTGTGCCGCCGATAAGCGTGGGCAGCTCTGTCTCCTCCTCGGCCCCCACAGGTTCGTTATGCGACTGCGAGCGATGCCTGACGGGCGGTAGCATGATCCACGCGTCGTCGCTGTCGCTCCCAGCGTCCACGTTGTTGCCGCGCTCGAGCGCCATGGTGGACAGCGGCGCGCGGCTAGACCTGCCGATCATGAACAGCAGGCACACAGCAGGCGAGAGAGGCGTCAGGAGCTCCGATCTGCGCTTTCCGACCGCCGGATGCGGACCAACCGCCGCAACGGAACGCACGTGCTGGACGGCTTGCGGACGGCGCCGCCGCCGCCGTCGTCGGGCTCGAGCGGGTCCGGCAGCGCCGGTAGGCTGTGGCTGCGGCGCTTCTTGCGGAAGACCTGCAGGAGCTGGCCCGAGACCAGCGCCGCGGTCTCCTTGAGGTTGTTCATGGCGCGCAGTTCGGCCTTGGTCATCCCGTAGCTGTTTAGGAAATGAGTGCGGCAGCGACGCACACACACACACAGGCGTCAGTCATTTTCGAAGAATAGTGTGTAAAATATGCAGAATGTTTGCGCAGAAAGAACGAAGCCGACGTCGGGCCGACGTCGGGCAGTGTTCGTTCGCTGGCTGCCTGCCTGCCTGCCTGCGGGCGGACACGTACCGGCGCGCGATGGACTCGAGCGAGTCCTCGCGGTGGACTTTGTGCAGGCGCGTGCGGCGCAGGGTCCGCGGCTCCTTGAGCTCGATCGGCCGGAAGAGCTGGCTCATGCCGCCCGGGAGAGGCGCGAGGGGCGAGCAGCGAAGCGCGCACTCGGCTCGGGAGCGCACGGGTGCCACGAGTAGCGAGTAGAGCGGCGACGACGACGGTGACGACGACGGCGGGCGACTGTCGGCTGCGGCGCGAATCGGATAATGATCGAGCGGCTCGGGGCCGCAGCTGCGGTCGCCGCCGGCCGGCCGCCGGACGGGTTGAGCCTCGGCAAGACGGTCCACTATGATCAGAGGCTCAGACGCGCATGGACGTGTAGCATGTCGGTGGATGTCCGGAAACCTATGTGTCGCACATCACATGCGGCCGCTGAAAACGAAACGGTAGCTTGAATCTGTGTATTTCTAGGTGGTTAGGCCGTTTCGTTTGGAGTAACTCTCCTCCGAGTTGCGCCATGAGGGAGGAGCGCTCCATGTTTGCGTGAGACGTAAACGCTGAGCGCTTGCTTCTCGATGGTGTTTGCGACTCACGCAAACACGGAGCGCTCCTTCTCTCTTTGCGCGACGGCGCAGAGCGAGTCCGAAGGGCCGTGGATGGGCACTCGCGGCAGCAGTAGCATGCATTCCCGCCGAGGGAGCGCATCGCCGCTTGCTCAATTGCGTCGCGCACCTGTCGATGCGGGCGTCTCTGATGCCAAAGCCTCGGTCGAGCGATCGTGCTTGAGAGTGCAGCTTCCGTTCGTGTTCTGCATCCTGGCACTTTGGATCGATCGGAGAGCGGAAAGCGCTACAACGGACCGCAGCTGCGCGTCGTGACTAATTCTGCCCTTTGAAGGTATATCTATCTATCTATCTATCTATCTATCTATCTATTTAAACCTTCGTGTGACAGCGTTGGCCTCGTCGACTCGGAGCAACCGCAGATTTTGCTGGTCTGGTGTTGCGCATTCGATCGCCAAAGACAAGCGAAGAGCAAGCAAGCGAGTCCACGTTCACCGTCTTGGCATGCGCAACAACAAACCGCCGTAGCGCTTGAAGACACGTGTATTCCATGTTGGCGAGGGCGACCGTCCCGAGGACTCTTGCGCCTGCTGCTGTTGCGCATTCTCCGCAACCCGCAGTGCAGGCGCCATTCCGGAGGAGCACGTACGCGTACGCATCGACTCGTCACATAGGTCAGTCAACTTCAAGGTAAACTCCCCAGGCTCAAGTTTATGTGCGCCACACAAAGTGTATACACAATGAGTGAAGGACAGGTTACCGTCATCAAGTCTCAGCAGCAGTCATTCGCGTGACTCGGGAGACTGACAGCGCAGAGCAGCAGAAATGGCCGCTGCGGCATCGGCGCCATCGCCCGAGCCGCTCGGCGTGCTGCGCGGCCATGGCGTCGCTGTCAACTGCGTGAGCTTCCTCTCGGTGTCGTCCGCCGTCTCAGGGGCCGCGGACGGCAGTGTCAAGCTCTGGGACCTCAAGACCCGCCGAGAGCTCGCCACGAACGCCGCAGCCCACTCCAAGGCCGGCGTGCTGCACGCCTGCTGCCTGCCGGGCGGCGCCACCGCGGCGCCGCGCTTCGTGACGCAGGGCCGCGACGGGTTTGTGCGCGTGTGGGACGCCGGCACCTTTGGTGCGGGCTGTGCGCCGCTCTCAGAGTTCTACTGCGGGTCGTTCTCCTTCACGAAGGCGGCAACGCTGCGATGGCCGGACGCCGGCGACGGGAACGCCGCGGCGGCTTCCTCGCTTACCCAGCTGATCGTTGCGCCAAACAGCGACTCGGACAAGGTATGAGTGAGCGCTAACACCCTTCCTGGCGCTCCAGTCTCGAAGGTGCTGAACTGACGGCGGTCGCTGGGCGGCAGGCGCTCGTCTTTGACTGCCGTGTGCGCAGCTCCTCGCCCGCCATGACCATCTCCGTGCCCGATCCAGATAAGAACAAGGGTGCGGTGTATGACTGGCGCTAGCATCGGTGGCGTGTGTCACGGCCATCTTATCCCCGAGTGGACCTACTCATACTGGCGAGCAACCGGCGACAGGCATGTGCATGGCGTTTGCGCTCTTCCGAGCGTCCAGCGCGGCGGAAGATGCGAGGGCGAACGTCGAGGGCGAGCATAGCTTCGTGGCCGTGGCGTGGGAAGGCGGACAGCTCTCGCTCGTCGACCTCCGTGCACCCGGTGCCGTCGCGGCCGAGCGCGCCATCAGCAAGCCGACACATCCGCGTACGTCAATCCGTCCGACGCGCTGCGGTCCACTCGCCTTGCCTGCTCCGCACTGACGCGCGCAGTCTGCGGTTGCATCAGTGCTCTCATTCGATGTCACGCGCGACGGTGCGTCCTTCATACTCGGCTCCGCGGGGGAAGAGCTCTTCCACTCGAGGTTCGACGTCGCGGCGCTGGCGCTGAGCGCGCCGCGCGCCTTCTTCGCGTGCAACCGCGGAGGCTTCAGCAGCGTGCGCATCCGCGGCGACCAGCGCGTCTTGGCTACCGCTGGGTGGGACCACCGCGTGCGGATCTTCCACACGCGCAAGCTTCGGCCTCTCGCGATCCTCAAGTTCCACGCCGAAAGCGTCTTGGGACTTGACTTCAGCCCGGACAGCGCGCTGCTTGCGTCCGCGTCCAAGGACCGCCGGCTCGCGCTCTGGTCCGTCTTCCCTCCCACTCGGGATGCCGCGCGAGAGGCGCTCCGCGCGTACTAGATTAGACGGCCGTGAACTCGACGGACTGCTTGAGGTTCGAGTTGTAGTACAGGAAGTGATGGTAGCGGAACAGCGTGACCAACTCCGCGAGCCCAACGTCGCGCTGCACGTGGCACTCTCGTCCGCGGTGGCCGTACTGCTGGCACACGCGGCAGCGGTGCTCGCCCGTGCAGTGGTTCGAGTGGCCGCAGAGGCCGCACGGCTTGCTCCGGTTCGGGCAGTCGGCCCCGCGGTGCGAGCCGCGCTCGATGCAGTAGCGGCACCGGTGCTGCTCGCTCACGTGGGACGTGCTGCTGCAAAGCGAGCAGGCCGTCCCCTGCGCCGCCGCCGCCGTCGTCATCTTGTCCTTGTGTGCGCGCTCGAACGCGCGATCGATCGATTTGGTGACCGGCAGGAAGGAGAAGCGCGAGGGCATGCGACGGCCGACGCCGAGGCCGTTCTCCTTGAGGAAGATCTTGACGCAGGCGTCCGCGTAGCCCTCGGCCGTGGGCGGGAACGCGTGCACGGCGTCCGACGGGTGCATTACAATCAGCATTTGCTCCGGCTCGAACAGCAGGCGCAGGCGCGCGGCGAAACCAATGTCTCCGACGCGCGGCGAGCCGAAGCCGACGAAGTTGACCTTGCTCGCGTCCCAGCCGTTCATGCGCGCGTGGTCGCCGATGTAGAGCATCAGGAGCTGGCCCAGCATGCCGCCCATGCTGTAGCCCGTCACGTGGACGGGCACGCCACGCTCCACGTAACCCAGGATGGCGTCCAGCAGCCCGTCGCCGATCATATCCTGCATGTACGCGTTGATCGCGCGGTGGACGCGCACGACGCGCGCCTTGCTCAGGCGCATGGGGTTCGTCCCGTTGGAGCTCGAGTCCGAGTCGCTGTCACCGCGCACGCGCCGCAGCGTCTGCGTCTGCGGGTGCACGGGCACGAGCGGGTGGTCCAGCGCGAGCGAGTCAAACCGCTGGATGCGCGGGCGACGCATGAGCTTCTCGAGCAGCGAGATGTCCGGTGGCTCCGTGAAGCCGCGGTCCAGTGCGACGGCGATCATGTTCTGGATGCTCTGTCGGATACGCGTCTGCTCTCCATCCGACCACGCGTGGCCGATCTTGCTCCACATGTACTGCAGCAGCTGAGAGGCCGGCGTGTAGTTGCCCGAGATGGACGACACGGCCACGTTGAGCGCCGACGTGAGCGACATGCCTTTCATCTCCGTCTTGAGCTCCTCGAGCTCGTTCTCGGCCCAGCCCGACCAGAAGTCGCCCCAGACGTCGCGGATTGTCTCGGGGTTCCCCGCGGGGCTGAACGCCACGACCACGTCCGGGGTACTTGCCGCTGCCGATCCGTCGGCATCCGCCGCCGGCGTGATGCCCTCCCACACGTGGGCACGCGCGCAGTGCGTCTTGTTCTTGAAGATGGCCTTGAGCTCGTACACGGGTGCCTGCTGGCCCTCGCGCCGGTCGGCGCAGATCTTGACGCCGAGCCCGAACTTGACGTTCTTGTTGCCGTCCGCGTCCATGTTGATCAGGTCCGTCTCCTTCTGCATGGCGAACTTGGCTGAGAGCAACAGCAGCTGCTTGCCGCGCGCCAGGATCTCGCGCGTCTTGACGAAGTTGCGGTGCATGTCGGCGATGGCCGACGCGAACGAGTCGTTCAGGTCCTCGTCCTCGGGGCAGCTCACGATCTTGTCCTCCTGCTCCGACAGCAGCAGCAGCTCGCGCGAGTGGTACGACCCGGCCACGACGTCGACGCCCCACTTCTCGAGGTCGTCGCGCGCGCGCTCGATCGTCTCGCCGTCCGTCAGCTCGTGCTTGCACGTCACGAGGAACGCCTTGGGGCACCAGTCCTTGCGAATCTTGCGGATGACGTTGGGCACGCGCACAAAGTTGAGCGAGAAGTCCTCGCGCTTCTTGCGCTTGCCCTTGGTCTTCTTCTGTCCCCGCTGGTTCGCCGCGGTTGCGTGCGCCTGGTTGTCCTTGGCCGACTGCCGGTCGTCGCCCCCGTCCTCTCGCGGCGGCAGCGGCACATAAAAATCCATGAGCGTCGCGGCAAGCACCACCATGGCGCGGTTCCTGGCGGCGCTGACCGCACGCGCCGTGAGGCGCACCAGCATCAGATACTGCTGCACGGACGCGAAGCTCAGGTTCAGCAGGCGGTCCTTGCACTCGTTGTACATGACAACCGTGTTCTGCAGGTGCAGCTGCTGCGTCAGGTCGACACCCTCGAGCACGAGCCCGGCGTCGCGCACGGCGAACATGTCCATGAAGGCATCGTTCTGAATGTACGTCTGGAAGTGGCGCGTGAACGGCCGCAGCGAGTCCTCGCGGTGCAGGAAGATGACCGCGTAGCCGAGCTGCAGCAGGAACTCGGCGCTCGCGGGACCCTGCTGCTCCTCGAACTTGGTCGCCATGTCCACGAATGTGTGCGCGTCGTGGTCCAGCGGCACGATCGTCGCGCCGGACGTCACGAGCGCGACGCCGCGACAGGATGCGTCCGCGAGCTGCGCCGCCACGAACGCCTCCGTCCGCTGCTGCGTGCGAGAGAGGCTCCACCGCGGGTCCTCCGGTGTCTTGAGGAAGAACTCGTCGATGAGCTCGTCCGAGTCGATCGGCGCGTTGCCGCCGCCGCCCATGCGGTGCTTGAGCGTGCCCCACAGCACCATGTCGCGCACGCGGCTCCCACGCCGGTCCTTGCCCGGCTTCTTGGTCTGCGAGGCGCCGACCTGCTCGCCGCCTGCCTCTCGATGGGTTGAGTCGTCGTCGATCGACGGGCGGAGGCCAGTGGGCGTCGCGTCGTCAGAGGCAAAGTGGCGCCGAAGGTGCTGCATGCTCGCTTCCTCGTGCCTGCTGCCGAGCCCGAGTCGAAAATAGACGCCGCGAGAAGGCGGAAAGAAGCGTGCGAACTTAGGAGCGACAGTCCGGATCTACTGGTGCGTTGGAGGGAAATGCTTTGTCCGCTCGAGATTGTTTGCGGGACAAAGCAAACAGCGACAGGGCGAAAAGAGTGCGGGGTTTGACTGCCAGCGCGCTTGCGTCACGCAGCGACCCAAGCGGCGGCGCGTCACCGCGTCGCCTCGGGACGTCCAGCATGGACATGCTGACCCAGCTCCTCCCCCAGCCATGCGTTTCACAGCGCCACGACTAATCATCATCATGCGCATGCGCACGCCAAGGACGCATTGTAGACGCACGCCGGAGCGGCGACGCGGGCTCGCCCGTCGGCTCTGTGCTGCGGCAGTGCGCGCGCAAGCGGTCGTCAGACAGACCGGTCCTCTGCCGCTTCGCACGGTAACATTCTAGAGCTACAGCAGTGTACTGAGCCCGGTGGGTTCCTTTCGACGGCGCGCTTGGGTACCGGAACGACTGGTCGCCGCTACTTTTCAACGCTTGGCTCCACGAGCCACGGCGATGGGTCGACGCGACATTCTTGCGTTTACTGCCTGGTGGGAGAAACGCATGCGTCGGAGGAGGAGCGCTGACCCAGTGTGGTCTCTCAGACGCACGCTCGCTTCGAAAGAAGGCAAGCCGCCGAAGCGAAATCCGCACCTAAGCTCAGTGAGCAGCAGAAAAGAAGGAATTGCGCACCTATCCTCGACCAGCAATGGAGAAGACATGCGCATCGAATTCGAGAGTGTTTGTAATCACGCATTCTGCCGTGTTCCCTCCGGCAAACTCCTTTTTGTACCCAAGCGCTTGTTGGCAAGGAAGTTCGCGGCGAAACGGGTCGCGGTCGAAGCTAGTCGTGTGAGCCGTGTGAGTGCCTCTTCGACAACCACCCGACAATCGTTGGGACCCCACGATGACCCTTCCCGCCGGAGTATCCGCTCCTATTTATTTGCTCTCTTTGGCTGACAGACTGGCCGAGCCGTGCCGCCTCGCACTGCGCGACACCACTCCCTCGCTCGCCCGCGGACCAGTTATAGTTCTGCCCTAGAGCTCACCGAGACTGCCACATATTCTCGAGTGTCTGATGCGCGTCAGACCACCACCACACCTCGCTACCCCTCAAAAGTCCCAACTCTACTTTGGCTCGCCCGATCCGTGCGGCTTGGTCCACTTTCGTTCCCCATCTCCATGTCGCCCTTCCTCTCTCACTGCAGATCAGCTCACCAGCCAACCTCGCTACTCGGCAGACGGCTTAATGAGATCTTCGGCACACATCACCCACTCCCCTCCGCGTGTCTGCCGTGTCTTCAGTGGGCTGACCGCGGTTATTTCATTGCGAGTGTAGTGTTCCCATGCCTGCTGCTACTGCTGCAGAGCTCACTCCTTTCTTCAAGTAATTGAAGCGTACTATAGCTCGGCGAGATCTGTCATGCCAACTATTTGCAAACTGCTTTGTCGGAGAGGCATCCTTTGCTCAGCAAATGCTCTTTCGAATACAAGTAACAGCAACGGATTTGAAAACGAGAGTCGAGAGTCGCTGCGCTGAAGATGTAGACTTCATACGAGATCAGGTGCGCCACCAGATATAGGCGTCCTCGTTGCGATGAGCAAGGAAGACGATCGACTTGCCGAGTTTGCAGATGCGCTGATCACCGTACCTGTACTTGTCGCGCGTTGAGCACAAAACACCCGTGAGCGTCGCAGCATTGAGAGCGAGAGTGTGAGTCACGGCCCGATTTGACTGCTGTTCAGAATGAGACACAGTTGAGCGGCTTACTGGATCCTTTTCGACAAGATGGTGTAGCAACGATCCAACCCGGTCTGCTAACCACCGCCAGGAATGCAACCTCATCGACAAACGATGCCTTCACGACCGCATTTTCTGCGTATGACGACCGTATTCGTCGCATCCTCGAGAACTTCGCTTTCCCTTGGACGATTATTGTGGTCTCAGGGGAGCTGAGATGATTCGTGAACCCAAGTCAGGAATGACCACCATTTCGACACTTGTCTCCGGAAGTATGCTCTTGTTGAACACACCAAAGCGATTGTCAGATTTCAACTATTTGATGCGGCACGTCAAGGCGTGCTCAGTCAAGCAAGGTATCCTCGCTGGAGCTCCAGCGCTCGAAGAAGCTCGGCTCATGCTTTCAAGCGCTGCCGAACAGCTTCCCGTGACGACGTGGACGGCTTGTGGGAAACAACGACGCGTCGAGCAGCTCCTTTGGTTCAACGTGGTGAATATGCTGCGTGCAAGCAAGAGAAACAGCAACAGGCACGACAGTTAGTTCTCTATCTTGATAAATACACGCCGCAGTCGCACTGCGAGCTTTGACAAGTTGCAGTACTTCTCACCTCTAGCAGCTCAGACTTGCGGATACTTTGTTCCGTATTGGTGGCTAGACTATTGGTCATTCAAGTGCACAGCAGCAGCAACATGTCACGACCGGCACCTTCGCTATTGAATCAGCAAAGACTTGAACGTTGTGTGCTCACCTGGATAGCAGTGTGGTCGCTCATGTGGAAGGTGGAGTTTTTTGGTAATCACATGGAGAAAGTAGACTGCCACGATAGTCGAACAAGTGCAATCATGCAATTCTCACGCTTCTCTCGACTACATCTTGAGCGCTGCGACGGACGTCAGGTGAAACGGTCGCCACCTCCCCGCTACAAGGACGCCAATCTCCACCAACAAGTTGGTGCAACGCAGACTGCGCATTTACCGCCCCCTCGAAGAGCATATGTTTGCGAGGCATCGCTAATACCAAACGTACACCAATTCACACCCAATAGGATCATTACAAGCCGTTATCTGGCTCGCTCACGTGGCCGAATCGAAGCAGCTAGCAATGCCAAAAACTACTGGCTGTCTGCGTGCCGCCTGGCTGTGACCAGGAGCACGCAGACACAAACTTTCGCGCGCAAAGGTGCCCGTTCCATGTGTTCACGTCCTCGTCGCGTCACACCAACATGGCACTTTCGTGAATGCGGTACACGCTTTCGGTCGTTGCGGTAGATTGTTGGGTCGGGCGGCGTACAGCAGCAGCGGCACGCCGAGAAGCTGCGCCAGCCAAAGGCGGCAGCAGGTCTTCTGTAGCTCCTTGGAGACGCTCGCAGGCAGGTCCAGTAACGGCAGTAATCCACGTCCGCAGCGGCTAGCGGTGTCTGCGGCCCCTCCCCGGTCTCGAGTGTCGGCGGGGACGAGCAACCTTCGACTGCGGTGGGCAGGCAGGCAGACAGACAGACAGACAGACAGACAAGTAGGAGCAGCTCTTTTGGATTGAACAGGATTTCAAAATGAGTGCCATGTCACTCCTGCTCGCCTTGAAGTCTACGCTACCTTCGCGCAACCTTGCGGACGGTTGCACCGCACGGACCGACCCAAAGGGGAGAAAGCCTGTGTGCAAGATCACGGACGTGCTCGCAGCGGGAAAGTGCAGCGGCGCGATTGGCGCTCGGCTCTCGGTGACTTGATGGAGGGAGGAAGCGGCGGGCGCGGCGGTGGCCGAGAGGGAGGCGGGAAGAAGGCATCGCCGTTCTTCTCCCCCGCGGGGATGCTCAAGCGCGGCTGGAGCGGCGTCACGAGCCCGATCGTCGCCATCAAGGACACGGTGTACGCGGCTGCGACGCCGCGCGGCTCGCTCATGGTGCCGACGAGCTCTGGGGTGGCTGGCTCTAGCAGCGGACGGATGGCACTCCCCAGTCCCGCAGAGTACCCGAGTCTGTTCGACGTGAACGCGCCGTCGTCGACGCGTTCGGCGGACGGCGCGACAGGCTACCGGCACTACGGGATGGGTGCAATCAGCGAGACGGAGACACTGCGCGCGCCAATGTCAGCCCGCGCGAGCTCTTCAAACGGAGGCAGTCGCACGGGGTCAAGGCGCACAGCGAGCTCGTCGTCGTCGCGAACGGGATCTCGCGACAAGAGCTTTTTCAGGGACGATAGTGCGAGCCGGAACAACAATGGCGTGTTCTTCGCCGGGACAAACGATGCGGACGCGATGGAAGAGGAGGAGGGGCGCGCATATCTTGCTGTTTGCCACCACAACCTTCACTCGGTGCTGACAAACCCGAAGGGGCCGACCTGGGGCGGCGCGCTGCTGGACGCGCTCTACCCGACGCTGGAAGCGCCGGACATCCCAATGATCCCATTCCCAGGGCTCCAGGACGTCTCGGCGCGAGATTTCGAGCCTTATCTCAAGAAGTTTGGTAAGAGCGCCAAGATGTACGCGGACAACCACGTCAAGCCCGTGAGCGAGCAGCTTTCATCCAGCAACGTGCCATCCATCGCCGTCGCCGATGGCACGTGCTCGGCAATGCGCTTAGCCTGAGCTGAAGGAGCGCAGTCTCACTCACTATCGCATGCGCGTTGTGATCGACAGAGGATGTGGCCAAATGCCTGGACGTCGTACCCAACATATTCTTCCGCCCAGACTTTGACTTCACAGATCCTGGCACTTTCGAGGAAGTCATGACGATGAGCACATCTGGGTCGCTGCAAGACGAGGTGAGGACTGTGCTTGGAGGAGATTGCAGCGCTGGAGTCTTTGCTCACGATTGTTGCTGCTGCTAGCTCACCACGTACCTCGACCGCGTGGAATTCACCTTGCTCCGCCAAGTGTCGTCTCGTTCAGACCGCTTCTTCGAAGCGTCAGCGGACCAGGAGGTGATGAAGCAGTCAATCACAATTGCATGCGACCAAGTGGCGAGCCTCAGGTGCAGTTGAAGAAACCGCTGGTGGCTCGAGAGGCGAACTCATCAACGCATTGCTGTTTGACTAGGAAAACGATGGACCGACTGCGCAACGGACTGGCTGACAAAACGCTAGATATCGTGAGTCTGCATCGGCGGCAGAAGCGCATCGCGGAGCTGCACGAGGTCGTGACTCTGATCGAAAGCGTCAAGAGCGCCGAGTCAGCCATCGAAGCACTGGTGCAGATCCAAGACTACGGCAACGCCTTGGACCTCATCGACAGCTCACTGATGACCCTGGACAACCACTTGCAGGGTATTCACGGACTCAGTACCCTCGGCGACAAGTTTCGTGGGTACCGCGGCTTCATTTCTTCGCAGATCTCGCAGCGCTTCATCGGCGCAGTGACCTCCTCTGAGTGGATGTACCAGGAAGACGACTTGGGGGCCTCATCGCCCTCCCAAGATCCTGGTCGAGTCGCCAGTCGCCAGCGACGAAGCAGCTCCGGAGCTAGCGTTAGTAAAGAGGACAACCCAGCATCGATGAAAGATGTTCAGCAGCTGGTGGACGTGCTCTTCCGTTTGGACGCGCTCAACGACGCCATCGCGACATATCGCGACCGGCTGAACGAAGAAGTCAAGGTGGTGGTCAAGACGGTTGTCACCGAGACCATCGCCGTATCAACCGCTGCTGCCAAGAGCAATGAGAGCGGAGAGAGCGGCGCCAACGAGTCCAAGGTGTCAGTGCAGTTGCGGGCTCTCACGTCGGACGAGTTTCTGCAGTGCGTGCAGATGATCTTTGAGCACTTGCTCCTGGTCCTCAAGCGCGCGGTCGTCGTGCAGGAGGTCTTGAGCAAGTCAGTTCAGGCCAACATCGAGCAGCCCGAGCAGCTCGCGGACAAGAGCTCCGAGGTGTCGAGTCCGACGGGGTCGTCGTCATCGTGGACGCCAGCGGAGAGTGCGACAGACGAGCGCGAAGTGCTGGGTGACTGGAGGCGGAAGAGTCGAGGCGACGCCGCGATCCGCGAGATGGACGACGTGATCCGCAAGACGTGCGAATTCTCACAGCGCAGCGTGGCGAACCTGTTCGCGGTGCGCAAGGAGGTGCAGGCAGTGTACACGATGCCGCAGCTGCGCGTGCTGTACGACGCGACCATGGCGTTCGTCATCGGCATCGAGAAGCTCACGGGCAAGACGGACTACACATTGCGTGGCGCGCTTTTCTCGCAGCTCAAGCTGTTCCTGGAGAAATACCACCAGGCGCAGCTTGCACGACTCGTGTCGACGCTCGACCACGAGCTGTGGAAGAACACGGAGGTGGCGGCGGCGCGCCACAAGGCGCTCGAGGATCTGTCGAGCGGCCGCGGCGTGCCGCTCACTCTCTCGAGCGACCGGGAGATCGCGGGCGAGACAGCGGCTCCCTTCAAGGCGGTCTCAGTCTGTGGAAAGTCGTTCCGCGTCGTCTGGTCCGTGCTGCTCATGCTCGAGATCGTCATGAACTATATGTCATGCGCTGCCAACTTCCCCGTGCTGGCCACGGACGTGCTGCAACGGTCCATCGAGATCTTCCGCGTGCGTTGGCCGCCGGCCTCTCGACCTCTCGGTCTCTAGTGTGACCATAGCACTAACCAACGTTGCTTTGTGCAGATATTTAACTCGCGGACCACGCAACTCGTGCTCGGCGCCGGTGCCATGCAAGTGGCGCGGCTGAAGAGCATCTCGGCGCGGCACCTGGGTGCGTCCTAGCTGTCTATGATCGCTGACCGAGACGCGCCGGCAGTCGCGTGTTGGTGCTGCTCGGACTCGTACTGACCCGCTTGCTCCTTGTTCCGCGTCGCGAACAGCGCTGGCGTCGCAGTCACTGGACCTGTCGATGACGCTCATCCCGCACATCAAGGCTGCACTGGCGACGCACCTGACGGACCGGCAGAAGCTGCTGCTGGACGAATTCGACCGCGTGTTGCGCGACTACGCTGAGCACAACGAGAAGATCTTCAGCAAATTCACGAGCATCGTAGAGGACCAGATGATGCGCCGCTTCCTCGAGAATGTCGCGGCCGAGGTTGACTACGACTCGAGCGCGCTGACGCTGCCGAGCAAGCCCATGCTCGGCATCGCGCAGAGCACGCTCAAGTTGCACGCAGTGCTGTGTCCGGTGCTCTCGCCCGTGCAAATGCGCGACGTCATGTCCCGCGTGTTCGACATGTTCTCGCAGAAGCTGCCCGAGTGCTTCAAGGCCGTGCAGCCCAAGACGCCGGTGGGCAGGAACAGGTGCGGCATCCGCGAGGTGTCTGTACGGAGGCGGCGAGGGACTTACCGTGCTGCGTCGCCAGGGTCGTTGACGACATGGCCGCGTTCGTCCAGAGCTTCGGCGATGTCGAGGAGGCGACGTTCAACGGAGACACGCTGCTGCGCCATTTCCGCGCGGCCTACTCGCTGTCCTGATCCCGTCCCGGCCTGCGATATAGTGACTGGCAAGGAGCAACATGACGCGGGCGGTTTCCTTTCATGCGCACGCTGTTGCGATCGGTCACTCATGTTGGCTCGGTTTCCTCCAGTCTAACGCGCACTCGAGTCAACGCAGCGATCTCATTCGCGCGACACTCACTACCTCACGGCGCAGGGGAGTCCGCGAGCGACTTGATCGTGTCAAGAGAGTCCACGAGCGCTCCCTTGAACTTGGTCGCGTCCGTCACACCGCTGTCCTTGAAGTTGGAGAAGCTCACGTTGATCACCTTGCTGTGGAGCAGGTAGCCCACGCCGTAGCCATCCGGTACCACCGCACCAAACGAAAAGTACTCGAGGAACGGCGTGGTCACGTTGCTCGACGAGATCTGAAAGTTGGTCGACGCAGCACGCTCGGGACTGGTCAAGAACGCGCTCGCGATACCGTTGGCGTTCGCGAGCGACGTGAGCGCAGTCAGGTGGCGGTCCACGCCGAGGCCCTTCTGAGCCATCTTGGCCATCTCGACATGGCGGTTCACTGCCGTGACGAGCAGTTCACGCTGCGTCGCGACTGACTGGCCCGACTTCACCGAGTTCACAAACGCCGTCGACGCGGGAGTCGCCGATCGGATGGTTTCCGTTCGACCGTGGAGGAAGTTGCGGGTTGAGCACGACTCGTACACGGCGGGCGTCTTGCCGTGAAGCTGCGAGAAGGCAAGCTGGAACGCCATCTGCGCCACGCCATCCGGACTGAGCTTCCACTCCTTGCAGTTGTTCTTCGCAAAGTTCGTGTACTTGACGAAGTCCATCTTGAGGTTGCCTGAGAAAGCCGCGTAGTGCTCCTCCGCCTTCTTGATATCCTCCACCAAGTTGTTGGAGAGCTTCCAGCTGAGCTTGACTGGCTTGGTCGCGTCCTTGTACTCCGGCAGCTCCTTCAGCGGGGCGAAGCCAGACGATGTACCGCGCGTGTCGTGCCACACCTCGTGTAGCCAGCGGTTCCAAGCCGTGCCGTCCGAGAACGAGTGCTCGAAGTTCACCGTGAGGTGGCCGTCCGTCTGCACCGCGAGCTGCACCTTGTCGTACCAGCGATTCTTGCCGTTGCCATGGAGGGAAAGCTCCATGCGCTCCTTCGTGTCCGACGGAGAGCGCTCCTCCAGTACCACCACAAACAGAGCCGAGTCAATGACGCCAAGCGACTCGCCATTGACCGGATGGTGCGCAATCATGCCATCGCGAATGCTGGCCCACGTGTCACGCTTTTCGGCCGTCAGCGTCGAGATATCGAGATCGTCGTGGTCTCCCTTGGCCGACGAGTTCAGGATATCGTTGAGTTGCGCCTCGAGCGCCGACTGCGAAAGCAGTTGCTTCCCATCGGGGCTGAGCACGTTCACCTGGAAAAACTGGTTTCCGCGCATCACCACAATGTGCGTTGAACGCGGGTGCGACTCGAGGACGTCCTGCTCGGGCTTGGGGATCTTGGCCGTGCCGAACTGCCGCGCAAACCCAAACATGCACTGGTTCTTGTCCTGCTCAAGCTCGCTGTTCTTCACCTTGTCCCACCACTTGACCATGGAGCGCACGAACGCAGCAGTGCGCGGCACCATTCCCTTGAGGTTGCCTTCCGTCTCGTCCAGCAGACCGTAGGACGGATTCACGTTGATGGGGGATTCGTAGCGCCCTCCCAGGTACATCTTATCCCAGTCTGCCTCGATGTAGCTGAACGGGTACGCCTTGCCTGTGGCTTGGGCGAGCTCGCGCTTGAGCAGCAGCTCCTGCAGCTGGCGGCCCTCCGACGCCTGGAACCCGCGCGCGAGCGCCGCGTGCGCCTCCCACTCCTTCTCAGACAGCAGCGGGCGCACTGACTCGAGGTAGCGCTCGACCGTCTCCTCGAGCGCCGGCACCGGCAGCCGCGGCAGGTTGAACTCGTTCGTGTTGAGCATGCGGTTGAACCAGCCAGGCTGCGCCGTCGACGACGATGCCCAGCGCGCCTGGAGCGGCGAGGCGCTCGACAGACGCGCTGCCTGCGCCAGGAACTTGCGCGGAGCCGACGACAGGACCTTCATAGCGACGGCGACGGCTGGTTCCTCCACGCGCGGTCTTCCCTCTTGCTCCCCCCGCGGAGACTTGGCAACTGATAGGGACCTGTGGCGGTGGAGGTTGAACCGCAAAAAGGATCGATCGACGCACGAGGTTTTATACGAACTTGTAAAAAACCTCAACTTCAACTTCGTTTGCGTGTCTGACGATGATAGTGACGCCGACGACATCACCGCTTCCGGCGCTGCTTCATAGTGAGGCCAAGAGTAAATGGCGCGCTTCCGAGCTTGCGCTTCGTCGGCGACGCGCGACTGGATGGATGGCGTCGCGGATGCAGGGGACGCATTCATGACGCACTGCGTTGGACTGGGGCGGCACGAGGTGCCGGAGCACGGTGCCTTCGTGGTCGCTGCGCTATCGGGAGGACCGGGCCGAGGAGAGGTAGTTGCGGCGGAAGCTCGGTCTCCGCTCGTTGCGCAAGGGTCTTCGCTCCGGTTCCGCCCGATCCCTATCGCCGTCGCTGCTGCTGCTGCTGCTGCTGCTGCTGCCTCTCCGTCCACGCCGGGGCGAGGATTTGCAGGCGGCGGCGAATGGAGACTGCGAGTGACGATCGCTCAGCAGTGCGGTACCAGCTTCTGTAGACGCCTCGCTCGTTAGTGAGGAAGGACAGGCATCAAGGCGTTGTTGCTCGCTGCAGCGGGTGTCCACGTGTCGCTTGAGCGCCGCGAACCTGCCGCGCTCCTCTGCGAGCTGTGCCGCGAGGTTGCGCTTGTCCTCGACGAGCTCGTCGCAGATAGCTCGCCAGTGCCGTACTTGATCCTGCACCGTCCTCTCGACGACTTTCTTGGTCTCGCGCATGGCCGACTCCACCTGCTCGAGTCGCTCGCAAGTTCGGGACAACTGCTGTGTGACGTCGACTACCGTGCGATCCGAGCGAGCGACGTGCGCTCGGAGATCGTCCAGCTCGGTAAACACGCTTTGATCTCCCCGTTGATAATTGCCACGGCGTGGAACGGTTTCACTCTCTTGAACATCGACGGCAGACTTTGCCAGCTCGTCAGCTCCGTCACATCGCTCGCCACGTCCACTCCATGCGTCCGAGCAGCAACTGCTCCGAGCTATCTCACTGCTCCAGTGAGAGACTTCGTTCGCCGGAGCTTCCTGCTGCATGGAGGGATCCTCTACTGGCTGCTCCCCGTCTTGGGCGAGTGGCAGTATGCCAGCAAGAGCGCAGACACCCGACACGTGCTCGAAGGCGGCGATGGACTCCGCCAATATCGACGGATCCGCTCTGCCAGATCCAGCAAGAATCCGCTCACACTCCAGCGAGAGCTTTCCCAACACAGCGAGCGCTGCATCGAGGAAGCTGTCGCACTCAGCCGGAAGTCCGGCGGCAGCAGACGACGCCGTGACCCACATATGCATCCGCTCCAGCGATCGCGGCGACCTTCCAGCACGGCGCTAGAGTTGGCGAAAAGACTCACAGTGTTTTTCATCAAATCATGGATCAGAAAAGGCACTGGAGCTGTGTCATTGGACAATAAACGTCGTATCCTCTCCATCTAAATCGTCCGCCTCCAAACACACAAAGTGCTCACAAGACGCCGCGCCGAGAGCGCCTCCAGGTACATGACGATGGTCGGCGTGCGCGCGGTCCCTCGGCGCGGGCAACGCCTGGTTGGGGTTGCTGGTGGACTTTACTGCGTCTACATCCGGATGCTGACGTGCTGGACTAGCGAGCGCCTGCTAACGCTCTCTGTGGGCTGCGCACGACGCGTGCTGGCAGACCCTCCTCCCTCCCGTCACCAAGCCGTCAAAACCCAGACGCTGCAGCCATGAGTACCAAGGTGCAGAAGCCGATGACCCAGCCCATCAACCTGATGTTCCGGTTTCTTCAGAATGTGCGTGGCCGTTAGGACCCTGTGCTCGAATGCCGGTCGCGGCGCCGGCGCTAACGTCGCGAGTGCCGTTCCAGAAATCGCGCATCCAGGTGTGGCTGTACGAGCAGGTGAACACGCGGGTCGAGGGGCGTATCATGGGCTTCGACGAGTACATGAACCTGGTGCTGGACGACGCCGAGGAGCTCGACATCAAGAACCTCAAGCGCACGCCGCTCGGTCGGATCTTGCTCAAGGGCGATACCATCACGCTCATGATGAGCGTCGACGGCCCCAAGTAGCGCGCGATGGCGCTGCGCTGCTGTTGCGATGGATCCCCAGGACGTCGATCTCCAGGATTGAGCGAGGTGCTGCGTTCCTCGAGTCTTGAGCGGATCGCCAATGCACGAGTAATTTTGCTTTGCCATTGGACTGCTGATGGATGACGCTCGATGTGGTTCTCGAAAGGCGCAAACCACGTCAAGAGCACTGGAATGCAGATCCGTCGATGTACAAGCAGCGCTGTGTCATATATCCGAATGGCTCAGCTGGGAATCACCACCGGTGTATTGCTCCTGGAGTTATTTTATGCAGGCATACTAATGCAACGCAGGCGCGGCGAGCGACTGCTTCGTAGCCAAGGCGCGCGGCGGAAATCGCCCGAGAGGGCAAGCGCCGCCTGGCTCAAGTAGGGCATACACCGCAGTGTGGCAGGCTCCGACGCCGAGAAACACGGTGTTTGCTCCGTTTAGAACGCGAAGCTGGCCAGGATGACGCCGGCAAAAGTCGACACGAAGAGCACCAGGTTGTTGAACTGGGCGGCAGTCGCGCCAGAAGGGCAGAACGAGCAGTCCCACGCCGACTCGTTGGACGTCACGTTGCAGAGCGTGCACTCGGGGGAGCACAGCGGGCAGTAGCACGCAGCCGTGCCGTTGTCGAATAGCTGGCACTCGCCGTCGCCGCAGTCCGTCTTGACGCACCCGTCCTCCGTCGCGCCGCACGTCGTGCCAGAGTACCCAGGGCTGCAGACGCACTTGCCCGTCTCTGTGTTGCACGAGTTGTCGTTCTGGCACGCCAGGTCGTTCGTGCACTTGGTGCACCGGTTGTTGGCCTTGCCCTGCTTGCCGTCGTACTCCTTGCCGTCCCACCCAGCCTTGCACGAGCACTCGCCATCGACGCAGTCGCCACCGATGCCGCAGTCCACATCGCATTCGCCGGAAACAGTCTTCTCGCACTTGGTTCCGTCGAAACCCGCGTAGCACGCGCACGACCGGCTGCTCATCTTCTGGATAGAGGCGTATGTGCACGTGCCCTGGTTGTTGCACTGGTTGATGTCGCCTGACGAACCGCACGCGCTCGGGAAGCACGAGTCCGTGTCGTAAGCCTTGTTGAGGCAGTCCGCCACATCCACGCACACGAATTGGCCCGTGACCGTCGTGTTGCCGATCTTGACCTTGGCGAACGAGCTGGCGCCAGAGCCCGTCGTCGTCGCGGTGGCGGTAGTGCTGCTGCTGCTCGAGGACGAGCCTACACTCTCACTGCCGCTCGACGAGCTCGCCGTCACATCCTCGTCTGTCTCCGAGCTCGAGGCAGTCTTCGAGCTGCCCGAAGAGCTGGCGGAGCTCGAATCCGCCAGGCGGCGGCGTGACCCACTCCCGCTACTCGACTCGCTCGCAGCGGCGCTTGATGACTCGCTCGCCGCAGCGCTTGCCGACTCGCTCGACGTGCTCGATGCGCTCGACTCGCTCGATGCTGACGCGCTAGAATCGCCGCTGGAAACGGTCGATGCGATCTCCTCGGCCGTGTCCTTGGCTACGAAGATGCACTGCGTGTTGAGGAAGCCGATCTCGGCGCTCTGGTACGACGGGCACAAGCCGGGCTGCGCGCCACGGCACGCCGGACGCTCCTCCGTGTTGGGCGTGCACTTCCGGATGATCTCTCCGTAGTTGTCGACCGAGATGCAGACCGTGCCCGGGAACGTCTCCTCGCAGTACGCGTCCGACGTGCAGTAAAACGTGTAGTCGTCCTCGGAGCCCGAGCCGCTCGAGCCGCTCGCCGAGGACGCCGCGTGGGCTGTCGCGAGCGCCGCGGCCGCCAGCACGAGCACCGACCGGAGCTGCATGGTTCCTTGGACAAGAGGCGCGCCGAAGGGTCAAGCTTCTCGGGCGGGAGACGCCGCGCGAGATCCAGGCTTTCCGGAAATGGGCGAGGAGAAATGTGGCGGCGGCGGCGGCTTGTGTAGCAGCGTTGTGGGCGAAGGCACCTTGAGCGCAAGAGCTATAAGCGCGGCGAGAGAGTGCAATCGGGTCTGCACCCGCTCCTATCCGCAGAAATTGACTGGTGCTGAATATGGCCTCACCCGCTCCTGTTCGAACGCCAATCACAAACAGAGGAAATCGCGTCGAGCTGAACAGTCGACGGCGTTTGCGGATTTTGGGGAGAGGGCTTCTTCACTTCAGCCAAATAGTCCAAATGAGCGGAAGCTGAAGGGATATAAATCCTGCGACAGGGTGCAGCGCTTGCCTCACGCGATTATTGCGCCAGCAAGACCACCTGGGCTGACGCCTTGGTCGTGCGGCATCTGAACCGTGCAGGGTTCAGCTCACCCATACTCAACCTCATATACGATGCATCCTATGCACTGAAAATTCTGGAAATCAGACCTAACCGCGCGGTCCTGGCCGATCCCGTCGTCTCGTGGATGAACAGCAAAATGAGGCGGCGATGCCGCCGGCTCACACAGCAAAAACCGCGGGGCGACACGCCGACAACCGCGGGGTCTCATGCAACCAGGGACCGCCGCTAGCTGGCGGCAAGCGCGCAACTGCGAGCGAGCGAGCGGGCGAGCGAGCGAGCGAAGAGCAACAGCGTATCCGGTCGCCCCCAAGACCGGTGCACGAAAGGGCGTTGAACTGGAACTTCAGCTGTAGAGTCGGTCCTGATGCAAGCCTATACAGCAGCGAAGTGTGCAGAAATGGCTGTTGGCAAAGGGATGAGCGCATACACTCCATCTTCGAGCCTCCAGATACTACAATGACTGCTGATTGTGCGAGAGCTCACGCACTCATTTCGCTTCGTCAGCGAATCATAATTCAGCATTTCTGCGTGCTATGATTGGCTGAAATGCTCGCGCTTGATGTGCCCCACTTCCACAGCATCAACCATTACCAGCCAGCACGGGCAAGAGAGAGAGAGAGAGCGACGGCGACACCATGGTGTTCTACTTCACTTCGTCCGGTGCGTCGCTTGTCCTCGCCCGCCGCGTCTCCACGGGAACGCCGCGCCTCGCGCTCAGCAAGATGACGCTGGTGGCGCGCGCTCCGCAGAGGGACACACCATCTACATGGGCAAGGACAAGTTCGAGAACGAGGACCTCATCCGCTATGGCTTTCTCGAGGACATTTGGTGAGCGGCGCGTTTGGATCGCTCGGATGGCACAATCCTCTCATGCCTTATGCACATTCATACACTTGGCTACCCAAGGTTCCACGTGGACGATCTCTCTTCGGCGCACGTGTACCTTCGACTGCCAATGGTGCAGCGTCACGCTTCCTTCGACGGCGATAGATGCTGCCGCTAACCGTAGCCACTGGGACGTTGATCCCTGCAGGGACGCTCCAAGCTCGAGGACATCTCGGCCACGTGTCTGGAAGAGTGTGCTCAGCTTGTCAAGGTATCCGCTTTGCTGCAGTTGCAGCGAACTCGATCAAAGACAACGAGCTCAAACGGCAATGCAACGCCTTGCCACTGCAGGAAAATTCGATTGAGGGGTGCAAAAAGAAGAGCGTCGGAGTGGTAAGTCATCCGCAAAGCAGTTTGTATGGCAGGGCTCGTGCAGCCATGCTAACACTCAGGGCTCCATGCAGGTTTATACCAAGTGGCGAAACCTGAAGAAGACGCCGTCAATGGAAGTTGGCCAAGTCGGGTTCAACCACCCGGACAGAGTACGAGTGCTAATTCCCCGCTAGATGTGTGCGTTTGGCACTTAGCCACTGCTGCTGTCTTCGATGCCTCCATTAGGTGCGCACATATGTCGTCAGTGAGAAGAACAAGGATATCCTGAAGGCGCTCAACCGGACCAAGACAGAGTCCTACCCTGACCTGGAAGGTGAGACCTTCAAGCTGGTGCTTGATCGGTAGTGCCGGCGACTTTCTGCCGATTGTGGCTGATCGTGCGCTGACCTTCCTCACAGATGAGCAACTGAAACGCGAGAGGCTCTACAAAGCGGAGAGGAAAAGGCAGCGCCAACAGTTTGAGGTCGCCGAGCGCAAGGCCCGCGAAGAGCGCAAGCAGGAGAAGGAGTTGCGCAGCTACTCGTACGTGCGCTCCCTTTCGAGTGGCGCTTGCGTCGCCCGTGCACCTACTGACAACCGCTTTCCTCCTCAGGACGCTCCTAACACGCGAGAACATCCAGTCAGCCGAGAAGATCGAGGCGAGCGCCGACCTCAGCAGCGTCAACGCGTACGAGGAGGACTTCATGTGAAGCACGAGACGAGCACTGCGCGGCTTGGCATGTCGATGCTGTACCGCCGTTTCGATATGTCAGTAAAGCGATTCCCCGTAACAATGACCTACGTTAGCTCCGCCACCAAGCCGTTGACACAGCCGCGCCAAAAGAAACGTGAGAGCGATGGCCGAGAAATCCGCCGCCACCACCGCCACCGCCGCCACCGCCGCCACAGCTGGTGATGCGAGCGCTGAGGAGCGCGTGACGCAGTGCATGCGCATGCTGGAGGGAAAGACGGATGAGCACAAGTTCGCGGGACTGCTCATGATCACCAAGATCAACGATCTATCCGCCGAGCGGCTCGAGCAAGTGCGGCGCCAAGTGCTCGCCACGGTCGGCAGCGACTTCTTCTTGCGACTATTGCACACCAAAGGTGCGTACTGGCGAATCTGTTGGCGATACAAAGCGGTTGGGCTAACGCGGTGGGATCTGCTGCCGTCGGGGGTCGTCAGGCGGCGACCAGACGGAGGCGTTGTCGTCGTTCCAGACGCTGGGACTGACCCTGATCGCCAGGTTCGTAGAGCCTTCGCCTCGGCGCGAATGGCAGCATCGGAGTGTGCGCGCATGCCTTCTTCCTCTCTACAAACTCCGTGCGCGGTCCTCACTGCGACAACGGTGGGCCGATACTAACCGCGAGCTGGCGCAGCTTCTGCTGCGATCCGGAGGTGGCCGACGAGTTCGCGCAGGACAACCTCGTCCGCTTCCTCGTAGAGCAGCTGGGTGCCTCGGGATGTCCGCGCGATAGCCTAGAGGACTGCATCCGCGCACTCAACGGACTTGTAGGCACGGAGAAGGGGGTGAAGGTGCGCTCTAGCTCTCTGAATTGGCTCGTCGCCGTCTCCGACGCAATGCCTAAGGTGCATTGCCTTGGCGAGGCAGACTTTCATGCACGAGGCAGTGATTGGCAGGCTCTTTGGTGCGCTCAAGAAGCTCTCGCGGTCATCATCCACGCCTGGTACGGATGAAGCAAAGCAGGAGGCAGACAGGGACGCAGTCTCCACCACTACGTTGGAAGCCAAGGCGTGGGTGGTGGTGAGCCAGTTGTCTACGAGCCCAAGCTTCTGGAAGCGAGTTCATACCTACGACTTCGAGTTCATGTGTTCCCGCTTCGGCAGCGTCGGTGGCTCGGCGTCACTCCGGATCCTAGGCGTCCTGAACGACTTCATGGCGCTCGTGGAAACTAGCGGTGCTCCACCAGAGCTCCTGACGTCTCGGTGCCTCTCAGACATTCGATCGGGGGTTCTTCACTTTCTGCGGTCCAAGTGGCCTCACCAGGAGCGCGACGAGTGCCTGTGTCTCGTGTATCAGCTCATGCAGCATGCCGGGACATCGTGGATGGTTCCGGGGACGACGCTCCGCAGCCAGGCGCCGCCGGAGGAAGCCTCGGGTGGCAAGTTCGTGCTCTTCTTGCTGAAGTTGGTGTCCATCGAGGTGCGTTGCTGTCAGATCCACAGGTCTCCAACTGCGAAGTGTTGTGCTGGCGGTACTCACGCCGCGGTTGCGACAGATCAAATTGATGCTGGACGAAGTGGAACTCGCGCTCGTTCAGATGGATGAGACCAAGATCGAGGAGGCGTCCGAGACCTCTCGCCGCGAGCGAGAGATTGATCGGACGCTGCGGATCCTACCTGTGTGCTACGGCATCGTCGAGCAAGTAATCTCGGGTCTCGTCTCGAGTGACGGGAACAACCTCGTGCTTCCGTTCGAGGCGCTTCTCCAGATGAAGTCCACGTTTGCCGAGGCATTCACGGTCATCCTCGACTTTATGACGCTCGCGAGCGAGTACACGCAGACGCATCGGTATCGTGGACTGAAGGAGGCTCAGGACCCGTCAGTACCAAAGCTCGACGCCGTCATCTCCGCCAGCATCCGCGTCATCGGCGCATGGATTGCTGAGGATTCGGACTCGGGTGTCGATTTGGTGATCAAGGTGCTTCCGTTCATGATCTGCTACACGTCCATGCCTTCTGTAGTCGGATCGGAAGCCGCAACCACAACCATCACCGAAGAGAGAAGCAGCCAAGCCGCCGTGGATTCGGACGACGAGCTGGACTCGGACGACGAGCTGGACTCGGACGATGAAGTCGAAAACCTCGCGAGTCTGGTCAGGAGCGCGGCGGACTCGGAGATGCGCGACTCGAGCATCGACCAGCTGCACTTCCTGTTGCCCGGACTACTGCAGATCAGCGCGCTACCAGAGGGAGCAGCGGCGCTGTCCGAGGACGGCGAGGTGCTGCGCCGGCTGATGCGATTCACGTGTTCAATCTGCGCCGAGATCGCGGACGGAGCGGCTGCGGTTGGCGGTATTTCGACCATGACCGTGTGCCTGAGCGTGCTGATCAACCTCATCCTGGTCCGTGGCGGCGACGCCGCGAGCGGGGAGAGTGGCCCGGGCCTCCCGAACGCAGCCGAGTGGTTTCGCTCGCTGTCATTCTTGTTGCCCGTCGCATGCGCGAGCGGCGCGCGGCTTGTGGAGGACGCGGAGCTCACGACGGAGGCGCGTGGAGAGGACGAGCGATACGTGATGCTGCTCCACGTGGTCTGCGTGGTGCTATTCATCTCGAGCCACTTCCAGGACAGGGAGCGCCACCCCGCGCGGCTGCCTGCTTCGGTCGCGCGGCTCGTGACGCCGTTCAACGCAGTCGTCTCATGGCTGCTGGCGCACCCGCCGGCCGCCGACTCGGAGTCGGCGCTCGACCTGTTCGAGCTCGTGCGTGTGCTATCCATGCGCTCGCTGCTGACGCCGCAGCTGCTCTCAAGGTCCTGAAGCGTGCAGGCTCTCGTTGCCCACCTCGGATAAATAGGTCTTGTCGATAGGTTAGTAGTGCTTCTCCTATTTGCTCTCTTTGCCCCATAAAGACCAGAGGCGGAGCGAGCGTCTCGCCGACTCGAGCGGCCGCGCTCTACCGGCGCCGCAGCACGCGCAGACTGCCGCTGGCCCCCGCCTCGCGCTCGGCGGCCGCTCCCCGCTCGAGCCGTCTCCGCTTGCCCAGCTGGTGGTCCTCGTCCTCGTCGCAGGCGTCCTGGCTGCGGCTCCGCTCGCGTCGCAGCCGCCGCCGAGAGGCGTTGCGGCGCAGCATAGGCACAACTGGCTCAGGGATGCACGGGGGCAGGCCGGCTGAGATGTCGGCGCTCCGCTGCAGCAAGTTGGCGTTCATGACTGGCGGGTTCATCTGCAGCAGTGGCATGTCGATCGGCAGCGCCGCCGCAGTGGTCGCCGCCGGGTCCGCCGCCAACGGCGCCAAGTCGGCTACCGCCGCGGCCGGTGCCGGGCTGGCCGCTGACGTGGAAGCCGCTGGCGACGCGGAGCGCGCGGCCGGCAGCGCGTTCCTGCGCACGCGGGCGTTGACGACGGCACGGATGACTTGGTTGCTCGCCGACAGCTCGAGCAGCTCGGCGGGCGGCATCTGCGCCTGCGACGGCTGCAGGATGATGGTCGTGTTGATGGCGTAGACGCTGTAGTTGGAGGCGGCGTCCGTGGGCAGCTGGTCGCGGCACGTGGGGCACGTGCTGTGCATCTTGAGCCACGGCTCGATGCACTCGACATGGAACTGGTGGCGGCACGCTAGCTGCGCGCACGGCGCGGTCAACGTCTCCATGCACACGACGCAGCTGGCGCCGCGCTCGGCGGCCACGAGTCTCTGCTTGAGCGCGGCCACAGTGCTCGCGGCCGCGGGCGACACGCTGTGGAGCTGCGGCAGGATGTACCGGATGATCGACTGCACCCAGCGCGCGCTCTTGAACATGCGCAGCGCGTCCTTGATCTGTGAATTGGGCGGCGCCGCGTACCGCACGTTCACGCGGATGGCCAGGTCCATGGCGTCTGCGACCGCCGCCGCCGCCGTGCTCGGGGTTGTCGTCGCTGCCGCCGTGCTCGGGGTCGTCGTCGTTGCCAGGGAGCTGCTCGTCCGCATCTTGCGCTCTTGACACTGCTGGCACAGAGGAGTCGAAACCGCGGAGCGAGTGTGCGCGTCAAGGACGAAGCCCGAATGAATGGCTCAAGGCGCCACCGCGGCAGAGGTGCAAGTTCGAGGCGAGGGAGGCGCTCGTCGCGCTTCTTCGGCCCCGTTCGACGTGGCAGGCCGGCCGCAGCGAGTCCACCCAGACTGGCCCTTTTGAACCTCTCTCTGGAACGAGCGGACGGACGGGCGCGCGCGCGAGGATTCCAGTGCCTCGCTCGGCGACGGACTCACGAACGCACGGACGGACGGACAGACGAAGGCGGCGCGCCGCTTGCGGAAAGAGCGCGCGCTGGAGAGCGAGCGAGCGAGCGAGCGCACGCGCGCGACGCCGGCACGGAGCGAGGAGGAGTGAGCGACCGGGCGTGCGCGGCGCGGCGGATTTAAAATTGGCGGCCGCGGAGCAGCGCGTTCACGCTGGGCAAGCTGCCCACTGCCAGCGCAGCGCATGCGTGGCGCAGCCTTTTTTGGTGCAAGACGTGGATGAATACGCTATTCTTGGAGGGTAGGGTGAATACGTAATATAGGAGCCATCTGACTTGCGCTCACTATCGAGCTTGTCGAGGAGAAGGAGCTGTTCCACGCCTGCATGCGACAGGGCTATTTATCGACTGACCGACGGAGCGGCAACCACTAACTACTTGCTGCCGCCGCTGCGCTCTCTGCGCTATTTTCCGCTGGAGGCAACGGGATCTTGGGCGCCCACCGCGCGAGCATGCGAGCGATCTTGCAGTATACCGGGCGGCAGTATCTTATCTCGGGGGTTGCGGTGCGGAAAATAAGACGACGGGCGCCATCGCATGCATGCCTCGAGGGATTGAGCTCCCCGCGCTTGGTGGTTGCGACCAGGGAGCCGCGGCAGTGGTTCAAGCCAGCGACTTGTGTCCGCTGCATGCCAGTACGAGCGCTGGCGCGGCGCGTGGCGCAGCGCGTGGCGAGGCGAGGCGAGGCGTACATTCTGGCAGCGTGCGGTCTACCAGTTTCGGGGACTAGATTTTTCGCGCGCGTGAGTTGAAGCCAGAGGCGGCTCCGCGTGAGGCACTTGGAGGGAACCTCGATCCGTTCGTCGGAGACCAATCGCCGTTGTGTCCAGCACTCGCCACCGACCGTAGCCACCCTGAGCGGCACCGCTCGCGCCACGTGTGACTCTATCGGCGAAATGCGAACCCAACTCCGCCCACACGGGGTGTGGCGCGTTCAGTCACGAATGATTTGTTGGAAGAATATGATCACTCGGCACATAATATGCCAGGCGGCGGCCGGAGCGCTCAGCCCTTCCTCAACAAGTCAGGCGCCGTGAGCAGCAGCCGAACGCAGCCGCCGCGAGCGGACGTACGCCGCAAGCAAGAGCAAGAGCACGAGCGAGGCAACACTGGGTGGCTCGGCCAGCACTCGTAGGACTCCAGCGCGGGCAATTTTTTGACCGGCTTGCAGCGAGCGAGCAAGCAGCAAAGGAAGCACGACGATGCGAGCGCGTCAACACAGCTCGGTGAATACGCCACGTCGGACTGGGGATGGAGCCTCATGGATCAAGAAGAAGGAGAATACGACGGCAACACGTGTTGGGAGGGACACAAATCAGAGCAATGCATCACGAATGTTTGCGTAGGCATGATTACACCCAAAAAGGAGGCGGTAAACACAAAAAACCGAACCAATTAGGTTTTTTAAAAGTCGAGAGAATGTTGGTAAAGAGGTACGGCATCGACCCCAATCCAACTTCACAATCACTACGTCGACGAGATTGGTGAACCGTGGCAACAAGGACGTGCCGCCGCAGCTTGGTGTGGCGGCCAACCGCCGACGCGGTCTAGCCTCAGCGCGTGCCGTCGTGCGCATACAAACCTCGGATGAACACGATCTATCGCTCGACGGTATCTTGGTTGGACGCTACCTCTGCGTTGGGGAGCACGATTTGCCCTGGAGTGAGCACGAACGTCGGCTGGAGCGGCGCAGGGGTGAGCACGACTGTCGGCTGGAGTGGCCTTGAGTGCTCACTAGACGACAGCGGTCGCAGCATGCCGGACCGAGCAGAGACCGGCAAGCTCTGCGCCAGGTCGACGGCCGTAGCACCGCGCTTGGTGCCTTGCTGCGCTGCCGGGTCTGCGGGTGCGCAGCAAGCGATTCAATGATGAGATGGAGAGCGGATCTTACACACACCTGGCGCAGGCACGCGAGCGCACCTGACGGTCCCTCTGACAACAATAGCTGCACCTGCGCTTGCAGTCGCTGGATCTCGCGCTTCTGGCGCTCGATGGTCGCGGTCAGCTCCTCCGCCTTGGCGAACAGTCCACTCCGCATGTCACGCTCCATCTCGATCCGGGTGAACGGCAGAGCGCTACGGTTCCCCTTGCGCGTCGGTGACGGTGAGTGCAGCGTGTTCCCTGCCGAGCCCTTGTGCTTGCTCGATGTAGCGCCGGAGAGCGGCAGCAACTTGTACTGGTCGCTCGTCGACGCATCATCGACTGTTAGCCTCTCCCCATTTGCTGCACGAGTCGAGATCAAGGGACTCGACGGGCTGGGAGTCATAGGTCGGGACGAGCTCGGGGAAGGCTGTCCAGCACAGCCAAAGCCGTTCAGGCACCGCTCGAGGTCGCGGATCTTGAGCAGCAATGTCTTGTTCTCCTTGCGCAGCTTGTTGCACTCCTCGATCAGCTGGCTGCCCTCCGCGACCGAGTCGCGCCGAATACGGTCCGCCTTGGCGTTGGCATTGTCCAGCGCTGCTCGCAGCGTGGTGATGATCCGGCTCATGTACTCCATCTGTTTGACCGATTCGTTCACGGCCTGCTTGGTGTCGTACCCGAGCGCGTCGTCCGTCGCCATCGTTGCCGCCATTTCCTGCGGCGGCGGCTTGGCTCCGTCCTGCCGCTTCTTGAATAGAGACGACGCAGTCGTCGCTCGCGCACAGTCTTCTCCATGCTTCCCTTTCGCTGGAAATGCGGCCACTTTCTTCGGAGACGCCGAGACCAGTTGGCTTTGTTTGCTCACGCTAGGCGGAGCGTCAGCATCCGGTGCGTCTTGTCCAGCCAACGACATGGACAGCAGGGGCTTGGCCACTTTCTTGTGTGCAGCCTCGCCAATCACGAACACCCGGTACGCGTCCTTCACGGCGCTCGCCAGGTCCTTGAGGTTCGAGATCTGCGCCAACCGCGCGAACTCGCGCGTCATCTCGCCCACCGAGTACTCCTTCTTGAGCGCACTCTGTCGCAGCGCCTTGACCTCATTGAGCAGCAGACGCACCTTGGCCTCCTTGGCCTCCAGATCTTGTTGGATCTCAGCCTTCAGCTTGTACTCGTCCGCCATCTCGGTCTGCATGCCGCTGATGTGCGACTCGAGCTGGCTCAGGTGCCCCACGATCGGGGCCTTCTCCTTCTCGAGGTTGTCAATGCGGTGGCTGAGCACCGATCGGAAGCTCTCGAGTACGCGGTTCGAGGATTGCAGTCCCGCGATCGCCTTATCCTTGTGGTTCATGGCGACCTTCCCGACCTCGAAGTGCTCCTCGAACGTGGCTAGCGTGGCCTCGAGTTTGGAGACCTTGGCGCGCTCGGTTGCCAGGAGCACGTCGCGGGCAAGCGAGGAGGCCTTGAGCTCCTGCATCTTCTTCTTCATGGACTCCAGCTTGGTGTTGACGGCGCTCAGCTGGCCCTGCTTGATGGCCGTCGTCTGTCGCTCCTGATCGAGTTGCTTCTCGTGCTCGGCTCGCAGCCGATGTAACTCCACCTCGTAGTCAGATTCCTCCTGCCGCAGCACCTCCTCGAACTTGGCGTGGTTGTAGTTCAGGTCGTCGTGCAGCCGCTTGATGATGTCGTTCTGCTCCTTGGAGCGCGAGTAGGCCGCCTTGCGCTCTGCGTGCAGCGCGCCGCGGTGCTGCGCGTCCTGCGACTCAACCAACGACTCGCATCGCTGTCGTGTTAGCTCAAGCGTTTCGGAGAGCGCATCGAACCGCGTGACCTCATGCGCTAGCTTGCGCTCGTACTGGTTCTCCAGTTCCTGCGTCATCTTGACGTGACTCGCCTCGATCTGCGCAAGCTCCTCTGCGTGCCGTCGGATGAGTACCTGGTGCCTCCCTTCGAGTTCCTCGAAGCGCGCGCGCTCCTGCATCATGAGACGCTCTGACTCCTCCTTGACCGCGTGCAACCGGTCGACCCATTCGTTCTCCTTGCGATGCAGCGCGAACTCCACGTCAGCCTTGAGCTGCGCGTATTGCCGCTGCATCTCAGTCAGGCCCGTGTCCTTGTCCTCTAGGTCTTCGCGAGCGACAAGCACCGCGTCGCACACGAGCGACGATGCCGACCCAGCCGCAGACGCTGTCGACATGAGTCGTTTACGGTCTCCAAGCACCGGAGACTTCGTGCTGGTCTCCTCTTCCAACTTCACCACGGCAGAGGACTGACCAAAACTGTCGAGGATGCGGAACAGACACACGCTGGCGTCCTCGGAGCTCGAGATCAGCAGGTTGTCGCCCACGTCCGTGATGCGGAGGCTCGTGACGGCTTCGGTTTGAACGTAACACTCAGTCAGATGGCGACCCCGCAGGGGCCACGCATAGATCTGGACGCTGCCGACGCTCGTGCCTGCAAACAGCCGTCTGTTGTCGCGCGTGAGTGCCAGCGCCGTCACGTTCGTGCCCGGCAGAAGGTCGACCACGTGCGTCTCCTCTCCGCCCACGATCTCCCTCAGCCTGCTGTCGTTCCCCGCCGCCACGACGATGCTGAAGTCCGCGCCGTCCACGACGAAGGACGAGTAGTGACACTGCTTGGCGACGTGCAGCATGTCCTCGCACCGCGAGCCGGAGCCAGCGCTCCAGCGATAGATCGCGCCGTCGTGGCCTGCCGAGTAGATAAAAGTGTCGTCGGAGCTGAAGGTGAGGTGTCGTACGGCTCCGATGTGGCCCGACAGCGTGTGGAGCACCTCCGCCTGGCAGTGTCAAGCGTGAGAACGAGCCAAGCCAGACTACGCCTGCATCGGCGGACAGCAGCGCACCGTGTAGCTTCGGTAGATACGCACGGTGAGCCCGGCAGCGCAGGCGAAGATGTGGCCACCGTGTGAGTAGCGAACAAACTTGCACGCCTTGATGGCGAGCTCGCGCGCCTGTCGAAGACTTGCGTGCAGCACGTGGAAGACGCGCGTGCGCTCTTTGAAAGCCACAACAACCTGGAAGCCCGACGGGTGCAGTGTTAGCGCCACAGGTTCCTCGGCACACACATGAACCACCTCGTAGGCCTTCACGTCGGTATTCCAGATGCGCACGGTCTTGTCGGCGCCGCACGTGGCGATCACTGAGCGCTGAGCACACGCGTCGACATGCCAGACCGCCCCCACTTGGTTCCCCTGCGTAAACACAGCGGTTGGAGGGCTCGTGTCAGGCTCTAGTCGACGGAGAGGCCGGTGGGGAGGGGCTGAGCTCACCTGTCGCAGCAGCGGGCTGTATTCGATCTGGTCCTCCTGCTCCGTGTCGATGACACTCATGGGAAATTGCAGTAGCTCCCGTGATTTGGAGCACGCCACGAGCAGCTCCGAGTTGGGTGACACGGCCAGACAGTCGAACGCGATTTCGCCCACGGACACGGACCGCACGAACGGGAACGGATCCTTGGCATCCTCCTAGCCGCACCAGGTGGTAAAAGGCTCATTGTCAGCTCTGCAAACGAGCGAAAGCACTCAAGGAACTCACCGATGCCTCGTAGACGCTAAAGAAGCCGGCGGAGCCTCCGACGACAAAGCCCTTCGAGTGCGCTGCGAGGCACTCAAGGCGCACATACGAGGGCTGGTGACAGCGCGAAGAGTGCGCGAGATCGACGCCCGTCATGTCGCCAGAGGAGCGGAAGACGAGCAACAAGCCGCGCTCCGAGACCGCGACCATGTAGTGACGCAGCCACACGTGGTCGACAAAGTGCTCCTGGTCGCGCAACATGGGTAGGAAGTTGCCAATGCGGAACTCGCGGTTGGTCCAGATCCAGTACTTGAGGATGGAAGGACCCGAGACGGACAGGAAGCTTGCATTGCCTGGATGGATGTGCACGCGCGTGCCACGGCTCGGACTCTTGCTGGACGCGACCAACTTGGCGTTGCTCACCTTCCAGTACGTCACGTTGTGCGTCGGCGCGTCCTCGAGAACGACCAGAAACTTGTTGTCCGTCGAGAAATCGCAGGACGCCACGCTCACGTTGGCTTGGAGTACGATGGTGCGCACACGCGTGCGAGTCGCAACGTTGTAGATGGAGACCACACGTTGCTCCTGCTCACGGAGCATCGAGGCCGCCATGCTCATCGCCGCCACCGAGTGAGGCGACACTGCCACCTTCGAGGGGCTCGGAGGTGCATGCTGACCGCCGGCTGCGGTCGGAACTGTGTGCCAGACCTCGGCTACTGCGAGCAACTCTCGGTTGGGACTCACGGTGAAGCACTGGACGGATTTGATTTGACGAACCGGGTGCAGGAACTCCATGGCGCGCGTCTCGAGGTGAAAGAGCGCGAGATGATGCGCGGCCGGGTAGACGATGCAGCTCTCGGCCACGAAGGACACGAGCGAGCGACCGCATACGCCGTTGCCGAGGACATAGGCCTGCCGGATGTAGCGACTCACGTCTCGATCGTCCTCGGCTGGCGGAGCTTGACTAACAAAGGCGGCATCTGTCCCGAGAGCACGGTGGCGATCGTCATCTCTGGCCCCAGACACGTGCTCCATGTCGCTCTTTTGAGGCGCGGCTTGTCGATTTGCGTTGCGTTTTCACTGATACACACGTGGCTTTTTTTGGCGAGTAGTTGATCCGAATGAAGCGAGAAACGTTCACTGGGTGGGCAGCAAGGCGACGCCGTTTCGAAACGCACTGCGGCTCCAGGCATGCAGAAGCAAGTCGCCATAGCTGTCGGCATTCTGAACGATTCCAGGCTGGCTCGGTGCGCGTCCAGAGTTGGTGACAATGCTGGGCAGCATCTTCCACAAGCGCAAGAAGCCGCAGGACCTGCGCACACCTTCGCTGCAAGACATCAAGCGGTGCGCCGAAAGCTACATATTTTGCGCTGATAACGTACACCTGACGCAGGAGTGTCTGTGGATGACTCAATTGTCAAGGTTTCGAGATACGTATGCTCGTCATGCCGAGCGCCGGTGCGTGGAGCCGCCTGCTTGTCTTGAACGGGTGCGTGGTGTCGATCATTTGCCTCCTGCTGCATGTTGCATATCTCAGCGGTTTGCTATTGTCCATCAGAGCGTGTACAAAGCCATCTCGAGCCAGCGAGAGCTGCATTCGCTCGACTTTCGGCAGGAGGACATCACAGACCCGCAGTTGATAGCGCTGGCCGAGACACTCATGGAGCTCCCGCTTATTTCATCTCTCGACCTGAGAGATAACCGCATCACTGACGATGTGCGGAGCCGACGTTATCTATCTGTTTTGGATCAAGTCTAACGAGCCACTTTGCGCGTGGACACAGGGAGCGAAGGCGCTGTTGGAAGTGATGCGACTGCAGATTATCGCTGCCAAGACCCCTGTACCATGTGACGCCAAGAAAAAGAGGCCTCTCTTTCCTCAGATCCCCGAGTACACCAAGTATGTCACGTCCGTCAACCTACGCGGCAACGAGATCTCGGCCGAAGTGCAGCAGGAGCTCGCGCAGTACATGACTATTTTACGCCGGGAAGACAAGCGACTCGAGATCCGCGCGGCACTCGCTCAGATGGATCGCGACTCACGCGGCGGCATCGATGAGGACGAGTTCAAAGGAGTTCTGAGGCTGCTGACGGGAGCGGAGCCCAGCAAGAGAGATTTGCGAGCCATGATGCAGCAGCACTCGCTTGTCAATGACAATGCTCAAGGAGAACTCAGCCTCGAGAACGTATTGCTCGCGCGATGTTCCTCTCCCACGTCCAATAAGGTCGCGTCTCCGCCGTGGGAGGCACTAGTGCAGGTCCGACACTCGAACGTCGGCGCAAGTAGTTCGCCTGCTGCTAAGACCGTTGACATTGTTAGTGAAGACACGGTGAGATCAGCGCGTGATACAAGATTGGGGGGCTCTCCCGACATGCCAATGCCTCCGAGTTCTGCCCAAGTGCGAATGCCATCCCCTGTGTCTTCAGCTCGCCTCAATGAACACTTTGAATCAGAGGCGCAAGAGCAAGATGACTTTAATGTAGCTCCGATGACGCCGCAGCATTCATTGCTAAACGTTCGACTCGATGAAACTCCGGCTACAACCCCGCCATCAACGCCGACAGCCAAATTGGTATCGAGCACATTCTCGTCACCCAATCCGGGGATTCCACCGCTGGTATTTGCCCCTCCGAGCCCGGGCAAGCGACATGGAAACTCACCTCGCTCTTCTTCTATCACAACAGAGGATTACGCCGCATCGTCGTTGGGTCGCCGATCACTCGCAAAGCAGCTATCTTTCGGTAACTCGCGCGGATCGCTTCAAAGCGACCGCATGTTGACACCCAGTGCGTCATCCACTTCGTCTCCACACCAATCCGAACCGCTTGACAGCCCTCGGTCATCGGCTTCTGCTCAGTTGACGCCATCGACAGCTAAGCGAACGTTTCCAAACGACAGCGAGAAATCTTCAGGACCTGCACTGGCGAAAAAAGCACCGACGATCCAAGACTCGCTTCGATTTGACACAACCGACGACACGGAAGGATTTGGTGATCCTGATAGCGCTGAGCCGTTTGTAATCGACAGTTCCACTGATGACATCCTCCTCTCCGTCCTATCTCAGACTCCTATTAGTGACAACCGGAAGAGCGAGCCCGTGGCAAACAGCCCTAGTCAGCTAAATAGCGCGGTTCCACGCTCGATTTTAGAGATGCAAGGCTTTATGAGTGCGGAAAGAAGCCTCTCTGGCGACACTTCAGTCTCTGTGGAGTACGTAGGCTATCACGAGGGCACTGAAGCGAATACCTCTCGAGATGAAGAGCTCGTGAAGCTCCAAGGTGACGAGGAAAGTGATTGGAAAGACACCGAGGTCTCTCACGACACTGCTGCCTGGAGTGGAGAGAAAGAATCTGACACCGATTATGCAACCACCGACCAAGTGACAAGCTTTGTGGCCGACCCAGCAACGACTGTTGTTGATACGAAGTCAGAAGCAAGCGATGAGGAAGAAGAAGAGTGCGTGGATGTCGTGGATGCCGAAGTTGTCAAGGACGGCAAGTCTCGTACAGTCATGAGACTGGTCCACACTGCGCTCAAATCTGGGCTCAAGCTGACTGAGCTTCCATGCGAGCTGCCGTTCCGCAACCTCCTCGTACTAATCCTCTCCGGCAACAAGCTTCGTGACTTGACGCTGTTCCAGGAGGTAAGCTAGTTCACGTTGTTATAGCTTGCTCGCCGACAACTAAGTTCATGTTCGTGGATGCTTTAGTGCCGCTTCCCGTTCATAATAGCGCTAGACCTGTCACATAATCGTCTCAGCAAGGTCCAAGACAAGGCACTCGCTATGTTTCCGAAGCTGCAGATTCTCGATATGTCGCACAATCAACTCAAAGCCATTTCCGGTGTGTTCGACAGCTTCAAGTTGCGCGCGCTAAACGTGAGCCACAACTGTATCCGCTCCGTCACCAATATTGAGCACCTCGTCGCGCTCGAGATTCTGACATTATCCGCCAACAACATCAGTGCTGCGCACTCGTTGAGGCTACTTTCGCTCAACAAGATGCTGAGCCGCATCGATTTAGACGGCAACCCGATCGTTGACACGGACGAGCGTCAGCGACGCAAGAATATCGTATACATCCTGAATTTGGTGCCAAGTCTCACGTCGCTCGGCTCCATTGCATGTGCCAGCCTTCAGTCCAAGGAGAAGAAGAAGAAAACCGCAAATGGAGCTGTGGGAGGAGGAGCTTCACTATTTGATGTGAACTACTTCCCGGAAATGGAAACCGCTTGGATGAAGCGAGCGTGCGATTCACTCGCGTGCTTCCAGGACAAACCGATTGAGTCGTCTGGGGTTCGTGACGAAGACGACGAAGATGGCGAAGGCAACCAAGGTGAGATGTTCAACAGCATGAAGAAATCACTCAACAGAACTCAGCAGAGACAGAAAGATGACATGCGTAGTCGAGCACTGGCGTATCGGTCTCGTGAGAAGGCTCCTCCATCTCCTCCGAAAGCGAAGACATCGATCTATAGCTTTGGCGAGCCACTGTCCCCGCCAGTGCCAAGGAAGTCAAAGAAAGCTACCGATGTTGCGATTGACCCAGCTGCTGCGCGTAGACAATCGCGACGGTCGAGTGAATTGAGCACTCCTAAACACCCCCCAGTCGATACGGAGCTGCTCAAGAAAGAGCAGTTGCGCAAGTCTCGTCCAGCATTTGATCCGAACATGAGCGTCGCGGAGCGGCTTCTATTGGCCCAAGAGCAGGCTCATCGTCGATCATCCAGCACTTTTGCGAAACGATCGAACTCGTCCAAGCGTCAGGTGAAACGAGAGCTGACGGCGATAGCAACAATCCAAGATGCTGACAGCAATCCACAGGAAACGAAGCAGAGTCTGCTCAATTTGTCACCTACAAAAGCGATCGTTGCCTTCCGTATTGAACCATTGAACTCAATCCGACGCCAGGATGTGCTCGAGTTCCGTATTGAGCCTTCGCGACCGACTTCAACGAGTGACCAGCTTTCCAACACCAAGTCGCACATCAAGGAGAAAGCCAATTCTCTTCCTTCTCCTCGCGGGAGCGTAGGATCTGTCCCTCCGACGAAAGAGGACGAGTTTCTTCGCTCGCTGGCAGTCGGAGATTTTTTGACACACACAGCAGAGGAGCTCTCAACCTCCCTGACAGCACTCAATGTGCTCTTATCAATGTGTGAGAAAGAACTGAGCGACCGTAACAAGCTGAATGACTACCGCGCGAGCCTTGAGGCACTCGGTATTCTCGATGAGCAAGAAAGTCATACATTGTACGAACGAACGAAAGCATTCGGTGGTCACGACCACGAAACGCAGTGCGTCGAGGCGTTCGAGCGACTGGGACTTGTGAAACGATGTCTGCGCCAGCTGCTTGAAAAGTTACACCAGCACGAGCCGGGATCGGGCGTTATCCGCGCACTCTGCCGATCAATGAGGTCTGTGGAACTGCGCTCAGTACTGTCTGACTGCAGTGAGCCTGAGCTGCGGTCGAAAGAGTGTGACGTACACCAGAACCCTGCAAACCAAGGCGACGACCTGCTGGAGGTAGATACGGTGGTCAGTCAACCGCAGCCAAGTCTAACAAGCGTCAACTCGCGCCTTTTTGGTTTATCAAGTCTTGAGAGCAGCGATTATGCTCCTCCAAGCGTCAGCCAAGAAACAGTGCTGGCATCCTCAGTTACCGTGGAAAACAGCGCGAGTCTCGGCTCGAACTCGTGCAACGATGTTCACGATGGTCACGAGGCGAATGATGATATCGATTTGGACTTCCTCCAGCCAACCGCCTCGACCTTTGATACATATGACCCAACCTCGTTGTTTGATATGAGCGGAGACAGTGAACAGGAAGCGCTGCGCGATGACTCAGCAGCTATTGCCGCTTCGATTTTGGAATCGTCAAGCACTGACCTGGCAGACTCGGCGACTTCGTCATCATATCCAGCTGGATTTGATATTACGTTTGATATCCAGATGGAGAGCAATACTAGCGAGTTCGACACGGATTGCGTTGCGAACAGCAACGAGGCGGGTTTGCAGACTGGAGGCGAACTTGTGGAGCAATCAGGTGAAGGTTTTAGTGGCTCACTACCAACGCTGTTGGCGGAGGAGGATTCATTTGGCGACGCAGGCGCGAATGACGAATGGCTTGGAGGCGGCACAACTATAGACGCAGTCGACACTGATGCTCTGGGGTCAGCTTTAGAAGGTGAAAACTCGGGTTTGAAGTGGGACGAGACCGAAGTGTACCCAGATCTGACGAGCGAGCTCGGTAATACAGCTGCAGAGGACTGCGGGAACAGTGGCGCTGGTTTTGAAGAAAACGAGACTAGTTTTGACCAAGTTCAAAGTGAGTCAGGCACGTTTGATCAAGTTGATGACGTAGTAGTGGAATCTGGATATCGCGAACAGGCCGATGAGTTTGATAGCGGTGAGTCACCTGCAGCGTATCATGAAGATGATGCGAATGACGGTGCGGAGCTCGAAGCCCTGGATGCTGAGATTGATTCCGCATACGAGCCCGAACCCGTATTCGAGGAGACTGAGACTGAGCTGACACACGAAACTGAAGCAACCAAGCAGGAAATGGAAACTGGCGAGGACGCTGACGATGAAGAAGCCGAAATGTTTGGCGACTGGGAGAAGGGCTTTGATCCGAACTCGAATCACTACTTCTGGTTCAATCATGCGACTGGCGAGAGCTCGTGGGAGCCGCCGGAGGGTTGGCCGTATGAAGTAGACGAGCCGTTCGAAGGCGGATCCGAGCTCGTCACTGAGGATGGGGAGACTCTGGAGCAAACGGAGGGAGTAACAGATGAACCAGGATACTCTCGCGTCAGCGACAACGTGGAATTGGGCAACGGCGAGGATGCAGCAACGCAGGGAGGGGAAGAGGCTGAGAGCCACGACGATTCGGTATCAAGAGCCTCCGATATTGAGGCCAGCCGCGCATCTGAAGTCGACTTCGACGACAACGATTTACCATCCTTCTAACACGCTAATATAGCAGCTATTCCACATGCATATCATGGACCAGCATAGCAATGCGGGCAGACTATGCTACGTTTTCGCTTGGCATGGGCGGACGACCGAGCGCCTCCAGCTGCTGTCGCTCGTTCTGGGTTGCGAGCGCGTGTCGTTCGGCGCCAGAAACCTGCCGACGAGACCCGGACATGCACTTCTCCAGGTGAGCCGTGTACCGCGACGCGTGCACTTGGCGCTCGCAGCGACAGCAGCTGACAACGAGGCTCTGTTCGCGCTGTTGCGATGGCGGATCATCCGCCGGCGTTTCCACTGCCTCCAATGTATCAAGAGCAGCAAGTCAGTGGAGGAGATGCGTATGCAGTCACACCGCTTGGCACCAGTCGGATGCGGCACCTTTGCGCGCAACGATGGGCTCGACTTCGTGTAGCTCCTCAAGGCTCATACCGTCGATGGAAATCTGTCGGTGGATCTATTGAGCCATCGAAAGAGGGGGGAATACCAAAGCCGTTAAACGATGAGCACGAGAGGCAAAGGGAGGCATCGGCCGTGCAAGGCGAACCTCGAAGCACAAGTCGAGCGCAATGTCGTCCACCAGGAAGCGAAGCACACGCGCCTCCATGATCGTTGCGGCCGCGTCGTAATTGTGTTCGGCAGGAGCGGCCATTCTTATCCCTACTTTTATCCAACTGGCAGTCTGTGTGAAGTCTTCCCAGGGTTAATGCTTACTTCACACCGGCCACGAACTGTCTGTGGGCAAACCGCAGTCGGAATCGCGCGCGGCGGCGAAATCGGGGCAGGATGATCGAGGTGGTGCTGAACGACCGACTGGGCAAGAAGATCCGCGTGAAGTGCAACGAGGACGACACGGTGGGGGATCTGAAGAAGCTCGTGGCGGCGCAGGTGGGCACGCGCCCGGAGAAGATCCGCATCCAGAAGTGGTACACCATCTACAAGGACCATATCACGCTCGAGGACTACGAGATCCACGACGGCATGGGCCTCGAGCTGTACTACACGTGATTCCAGAGCGACTGCGTTGCGCTATGGCGTCGGGACGTATCGTGGAGCGCACGGCTACGTCTTCAGAGAGCGCCTCCATGCGATTGCCAGTGTGTGGTGTAACAATACGCGCGAGAGTTTCTCCGACATGGTCTTCTGCTCGACTCGCCTCGTCTCGCCTCGTGGCGCGCAACGGAGCGAGTATCGCCTTCACTTTCTCGCTGCTTCATCTTGAGATAGGAGTCGTGCCTCGACAGGGCTCGTGGAGCGTTGCGTTGCCTTCCAACACGCGCACGATCTGGCGTCGACTTTCCTAGTCCAGCGCAAGCTCTACGCTCGTCGACACAGACACTGCAACAAACACGCGAATGCCGGACCCGCGGTCGGTCGCTCGGTCTCGGCACGCGCCGTGATGCGCGCCGGCAGTGAATCAGGAGAACGGTGCCGGAACCTCTCGGCTCGTGTCGGGCGGCCAGGCTCCAATCGCCCGCCGCCCGGCCTTGATGGTGGTGCCGCCGCAGCGCCGTTGGTTGCCATTTTTCTGCGATACGTCCGCTCTGCTTGCTTGGCTCCATTTCACCCAATCACCGACGCAGCTCTCATGTCGGAGCCGCTTTCCACCCAATCGCGTCATGCCAGGATGCAGAAAATGTAACCCGCGCTGCTTCGGAGTGATGGTCGTGGCCGGTCCCTACGTTTCTCAATAGGCGAGGAGGGGTACAGCGCGCTTGTGTACCGCTCGGAAGCAGGCTTGAAAGAGGGGACACAACTCAGGGGGAAGCGGCACGGGTGTATGGCACGGGCGCCGCTACCTCGCCACTCCCGCCAGCCACCGACGCGCGCGCTCAGCTCCGAGGTGCGAGAGGCCTCCCGTGCCGCGTCCTCTGCGACGCTCGCTCCCTACCGAGTGGCGCTCAGCGTCCGCGCGCAGCTCTAACCCCTCTTCGCGCACGTTTCGTGCGGTTGTGCGCTCGTCCACTCGCCGGATCTCGCAGGAGGCCTCGCCTAGTTCACCCGGCGCGCGCGCCAGGAGAATCGAGAGGCCGCCCACGATGATGGAGACGCCGACCAAGAATCACACGTTCGTGCGCACCGTGAAAGCGCAGGACCTGTACTTCAGCCAGGTCGACGGCGTGCTGCATGACATCAAGACCAAGAACTCACCCACGTGGACCATCCTGGCTTTTGCGGTGCGTAGCGCCCGCTCCTCCTCCTCATTCCAGCTCTTGAGGCCTCACCAGGCGTGAATGCATGCCGCGGGTCTGCGCAGGATCCGCGAGAGAAGCGGAACACGCTCAAGGTGGTCGCGTCGGGCGACGGACCGCTGTCGGACCGCAGCAAGTGGCCGCCAGAGCTCTTCTCGCCCACAGCACTGTGCTACGGGCTCACGAGCGTGGATTTCTACGACGAGGATACGGCGCCGTCAAACGTGCTGTCCTTCTGCTGGAAGGGCCGCAACATCCCTATCTACTTACGCACCAAGTACGCAGAGTTCAACCACGTCATCCGGGTGCGTTCTGCTCTATTCGCGCTTGTTTTCTCAGCGTAGAGGTGGCGATGATATCCTTACCACCAGGTAGGAAGGAGAACTGACACTGCTCTGGCCTGTTGGAACGGCGATTAGAAACACTTGGGTGCTACTGCGCATGTCACGCTGACCCACCCTGATGAGCTCATGTAAGTCGCTTCGACGGCTTGGATGATTTGATTGGCTCCTTCAAGACACACTCCAGTGCTAACGTCCTTCCAGAGATGGCACCGTTTTCCTGCAGACGCCTCGCCGGCGTCCGCGGAGCTCGTCTCGGCGACTCATCACAAACGAAATTGAGTTCTCGCCCGAGGTGATCCAGACCGTGCAAGACGTGCGCTCGGACTCGTCGCCGTTCAACTGGATTGTGTGCGGATACGACAGATTGGATGTCGGCGCGCAGCGCATGGTGGTGATCGAGAAGGGAATGGTACGTCGTCGCTTCTGGGATGTACTAGAATTTATCGCTGTACTGATCATGATACATCGTTGCACCGCAGAACGGACTGTACGCGCTGAAAGGGATCGGAGGCATTGCATCGGTGCTGAAGGACGGGTGTACCATGTACATTTACCTCCGCGTGGATGTTCCCCTGCACCACAAAACGGACCGGATCGTGTCCAAGTACGTGCTCGTCACGTGGCAGGGTGATGAAACCGAGTCGAACGGATTTACCTCGGACGACGAGGTCGACATGTGGTTTGGATCGGGGTCCGGCGACTTGACACCTCGTGAAGCGCCAAGCTCGTCCAGCTCGAAACTACAGCGCGCGATCACGGCCCACGTTCACGGTAGTGACATCTATCGAGTCTTCCCGCACCATGTACGCGCTGCACGGGGCCATGGATGTGTCGTGCGTCACCTTCTAATCAGTTGGTCGCGTATCATAGGTCCACTTTTTCGCGAGTAGCCTGTCGGAGATCTCCGAGGAGTCAATCCGAGACCGCGTGCGTCGTGCTGTCGACAACGACTGCATGCTGCTTCGAGTGGTAAGGCACCGTAGCGTCTATTTGGTATTCAGTGACTGGTACTCAGCTGTTGTGTGTTCTGCACGTTTGTAGGTCTGCATCCAAGCTTCAGGGGATGCCCAATCGGCAGTATGCCTTGAGATTCCGTTCGACGCAACGGTCAGTGTGCTGCGAAAGGAGATCTCGCTCCACATCGGAATCCCGGAAGCCCGCCAGCGGATCGTGTGGATTCGCCAAATGGAAGAGTTCGAGAAAGGTACGACTCGATCTACCATGCCGTTGTTCACCGTGCTCTGCCACTGTGATACTGAAAAACGGTGTGTTCGCGTGCAGACACTCAGCAAATGGCGACAGCCGTGATGCTTGAAAACGACGCTGCCGAGATCCGGAAAGATATTGGGCTTGCTCATGGCGACAAGATCCATGTCGATGACAAAGACAATGGAGAGAACTCGGTCCTTGCGAAGCTCTACGAGCAGGTGAGGGCATTGGTTGGCTGATCTCTCCAGGCAAATGTGCCAGGATACTCATGCACCGTGCGCTTCTCCTCAGATCAACTCTGGCTCAGCGGTGGTTAGTCTGTCGGCGGAACGTCGTCATGAAGTGCAGCGGGGAGTGGAAGCACGCGAGGCTGAGCTGCAGAAGATCTTGTCGGTGACAAACTATTTGATTCGTCGCAAGGCGTCGCGGGACTTCACAGCCACTCCTCATTTGGCCGACGTCGTCGAAGCGGCGGCAGAGCATGCAAGGCGCGAGACTAGTGTGTCTGCGCCGACGACACCTCGCATTGTTCGACGAACGGACTCGTCACGATCAATAAGCCTGGCGATTACGGACGAGCTCGCACAAGAAGACGTATCAACTTTGGAGGAGCAGGCGCGCGTCTTGGAGTCGCAGAACGAGTACCTGGAAATTCCCTACGAGAGTATCCACATTCTTGGCGGGAAAGAGAACGAGCTCGGGTGTGGCAAGGCCGCGACAGTGTATCGTGGTTTGTGGATGCACCGCGATGGAGCAGCTGAGGTTCGCACGGTCTTTCTTGAGACTTGATCGGGTTGGCGGGGTATGATTCTGATGCTGTGGTCTGCGTGATGTAGGTGGCGATCAAGTCCTTCCGCTACGTCCGTCTTACGGACAAGATCCTGGGTGACTACAGGAAGGAAGTCGCGATGCTACGGAAGCTCAAGCACCCGAATATTGTTTTATTTATCGGCGCGTGTACGAACCCGAAGCTCATGATCCTGACGGAGTATTGCTCCCGCAAGAGGTATGCTCTCTGCTGTTGTTGCGCTGCTATCGAAGAGTCCTCAAACCGTAAATGGCGTTCTTGTTGTGCAGTCTGTATGAAGTTATCCACAGCAACAACTTTGAGACGATCCCGTGGAAGGTGAGAGGTGACAGATGCGTTGTTTGTCGAGTCGAAGGCTGACAGTGCACAATGCCTCTCTCTATATAGTTCAAGGTGCGCATGATGCTCGACGCTGCTAGAGGCATCCAGTACCTGCATTCGAAGCGCATCATTCACCGGGATATCAAGGTACTCGCACTCGATCGACATGTGGCGTACTAGCGGGCGGTTTCTAACACACGCATGCGTGTGTGTGTGCGTGCGTGTGAATAACCCAGTCGCACAACTTCCTTGTCGATGACGACTGGCGAGTCAAAGTCGCTGATTTCGGGATCAGCAAGGTGCTCGACTCGGACACCGCGTTTACTCAGTGTGGAACAACGGGATGGTGCGTGATCGTTGGGCGAATTCATACTTGAAGCGCAGTGAACTGACGTATTGATCGTGTTGCGATGCCTGCCAGGGTCGCGCCGGAGGTTCTGCTCGACGAGGACTTAGGCTACACGTTCAAGGCCGACAACTGGAGGTGCGATCATAACTCGCTCTCGTCTTGGATGATTACGCGTCTACTCACTGTGGGCACGCATGTTTATTTGCTTAGCTTTGCCATTGTCATGTGGGAGATGATCGCCGATGGTCTCCAGAACCCGTTCATCGGCATGGCGCCGATCAAGTTCTACAACAAGACCATCAACTCGGGCGTTCGACCGCCCATCCCCGAAGGCGCGGACAGCGAGTACGTGCAGCTGATTCAGGAGTGCTGGAGCTCAACACCCGACGACCGGCCAGCCTTCACGGAAATCGTACCGCGCCTTGAAGCCATGCTGCTCGCCATTGGCGCTAGCATCGAGCTCCCGCCGACCTTCCGGGGTGGATACCACCAGGACAGCGTTAACGCAACGCCATGATGCCGAGCGGTAGGTACCAACTAGAGCGTCTTGGAGTGCCGTGCGCGGACAACAGAGCGCGAGAAGTGAACGGACTTGCTGGTGTCAACCTCAATTGGAATGCTGTCCTTTGATTCGCTGAAATCTGCGCTAGTGGCTCCACGAGCGCAGCCTTCCGTCGTTGTGACTCGACGCGAAGTCAGTCGCAGGATGCAGAGCGTAGTGGCGTCGGCTCTGGCGCTCGCTCGGGAACTCGTGGCTCTCTTCGGTCTCGCATGGATATCGTTTACCGTTGTGAAGTTCGCGGCGAGTGGCGAGTGGCGAAGGTGGCGAACGAGTTGCACGCAGCAACGAGAGATCAGCCGTCTGCAGCGTCGGGTCGATGTCCTCAAGGAGAAACAGCGAGAAGTACGCGATAGATCTGGACAGGGTCTCTCTCTCTCGGCTGACCCACGATGCTAGCAGCGAAGATCCTGAAAACGAAATCGGCGCCGTCGCCTCGGAATCGACTCGAGTGGAAGGAAATCCACGCGAGGAAGTGGGTGTCGCGACGACTGGTGACCCTGCGAGATGTCCAGATTAGAGGTTGACTCCGTAACATGCAGCGCGTGGTATCCTTGTCCTTGTTTCTGAGAAGCGTTGGCAACTATTTGCCCAGTCTCATTCGAGATTTTGACTGTGCGCAAGCATTCGTTCATCTATGGCATCAACGCTGGTGCTCGTCTGCGGACTGCCCGGTGCTGGAAAGTCGACGCTTGCTGCGAAACTCACCACAGATGTCGAGAGCGACCGCTTCGTATGCAGTCTCATCGAGTTCGACGACCTGTTCCAGCAGTCGCGCGAGAAGGCGGAGCCTAACACTGCCGGCACCTTCGAGCCACGCCAGTGGAAGGCGTGCCAAGCAGAGATGGCCACACGCGTGCGTGCTCGTTTAACGTGGTGGCAGCGGCAAGAAGCCGCAGGTGATCAAACCAACAGGCGGCTCCTACTCCTCGTGGACGACAACTTCCCCTACCGGAGCCAGCGCAAGCGGTTCTTCCAGCTCGCCATGGATGGCAGGTTGCGCTCCATTGATCCCCTCTTCATCGAGCATACAAACATCAAGTCACTGACGCCTTACTGTTGACAACTTGTTGACAATGACACATGCAACAACTCTCTCAGTCGGCGCTGGCTTCGGCGTGCTGTACGTGAACACGCCGGTGGAGCTCTGTCGCATACGCAACGCCAGTCGCGGCAGAGTCACCAGCTTCGCCCATGATTGCGATGGCGAGCATGTTCCTGCCGATGTCTTTGAACGAATGGCTCAAGACTTCGAGCCTCCTGACCCGCGTCGCGTGTCCTGGGAGATCAATACCTGCGAGCTCTTCGAGAATTCCAATTGCGGCACCGGTGTCGTATCGCTTCAAGAGATGACACGAGCTGCTGAGGTGGCATTGATGAGACTCACGACTGAAGCAGACCAAGTTCTCGCGCACAACATCGAAGTACGAGCGAGTAGAAGCCGCAAGGCAGCACAACGGGTACGGGCAGCACTCTATCCGTCCATGTCGTGAGCATCCACCCATGTGGGAGCAAACGAATAATCGATTCCTCATCTAAATGTGGTGGAATGGACATCTTACAGAGTCGCGACCAAGTGAGGGCCGGTGCAGATGTGGTGCATCTTGTCGATCTGCAGCTCCGGCAGTGGATCACCAGAGAGCTCAGTAAACTCGACGACCCCAGTGACAAGGTGCAACAAGCCAGGATCCTGAACAGATGCCGTAAGTTATTCCTCGGTGAGCTCAAGTCGGTGGTAACATCGAATCGAGATGCGGAGAGTTCTGGAACAAGGGGCGAGAACGGTGCTCAAAGCGGAGCGCGCAAGGATCGGCTGAAACGGGTGCTGTTTCAAGTCACCCCAAGCCTCGAAGGGTCCCAAAACAGTCAAGAGCTCGTTCTCCGGCCAGTCCACGCGCTGATGGCATTCTTTCGCTCCAATTACATCCCATGTGAGCCGTCGTTGCTATCTGAGTAACTGTGGAGAGTCGCCATAGCCGAAACGACTGGGACGAGGTAGCAGGAAGAGGCCATTTCAAGCTCAACCGAAGCCGTTTCGGCGCCGTAATAGCCGCAAGCGCAATCTTCAGGAACGCAGCGATAAAATTGAACAACCGCATTCTTTTTGGGGCTGATATATCCCATTCAGCGGCGGCGCTTGGCACTCACCACAACCGACTACTAGGCATCTTGCAACCTGCAGGCCGTCTGCCAGTCAGCAGTACTGCACTCGCTCGTCTTCGAGTTGGCGTGAGCGTCTCAATCTGCGTGTCATTGAGACAGCTAGACGCAAGATCCTCGAGCTCAGGAGCCTCATTGAGAGCTCACGATGTCTCAAAGCGTGGATGTGCCTCACATCCGCATGCAGGACGAGGATGAAGAACAAATCGACATTCGCGAAGGCAGCGACAATGTTGATGACCAGATCCTCGACATCCAACTCGACAACGAACTGACAAGCTCGGGGCTCGGGACGCCACCTTCAGAGCGTCATGACGGTCTCGCGCCGTTGTCGCTGGCGCTTGGGAACTCCCCGCGCGCCTCGGTGATAGTGTCTCCCTCTGTCTCTGCACTGAACAGACGCAATGTGACCCAGAAGCGGGTGAAGGTTCTGACAGTTCTCCTCTCCGCGGTATGCCTGGTCGGCGTGAGCTTTGCCGTCGCACGCAAAATGTACAGCCCGCCCGATTCGTCGGAAAGCACGACCACAGCGATTGCAAAGAACCTTGAGATTGACGAGGAGAGCGACAGTGGCAGAGCTGGAGAGACCGGTGATTCAACTTCGAGCCTGGATGCGGCTGATTGGGGTTTTGAATCATCCTCCAGTGCTGACGAAGATGGTGCTCCAGCCAACTTCTTGCAGTTTCATCATCATCGCGATGGTGCGTCTGTGTTTGAGATCAGCAAGGCGCTCTGGAACGCATCCTTCGTTGTGTATCCGACCGTCGCTCGGCACTCGGCGCCTCAAACAGAAGGTCTGGAACGCGGCTCCGTTCTGCTCGATACCACAGAGCATGTGTTCCACTTTGAAAAGCCGAGTGACGGTAGCAACTCGATCGCTCTCATCCAAGATTATTACTACGCAGAGCTGGGCGAGGCGTCCGAGGAGTTGCGCGCCATCGTCGAGGACAGCCAGTGGCCGGGACGTGTGATTACAGTCCCTATCTACATGGAGACGGACGAATCCTTCTTCATCCCATCGGACCCGTTTCTTAGCAACGGATTCTTCGTCTCTTCGCTCCTCGCGCTAGCTTATGACTACACACCCGTAACTGGTAGCGCGGCGAGCTACCCGCGCAACGCCATGTTCCAGGTTGAGTACGACACAATCTCCGGACTCGTGATTGTCAATTACGCTGTTGGCGTCCTACCCGAACAGATCATGCCGCAGCGAGTCGCAGACGACCGTGTTGGGTACTTCTCGAAGCAGTACACGCGCTACGGGATGTCTGAGGCGACGAAGGGCAGAGACGGATTTCACTCCTACGACGCGAGCGTGCAGGCTATCCACCGCCGCCGACTCGAGGTCGACCCGACGACTGGCATGGTCAAGGAGCCCATCACGTACTACATCGATCCGTCTGTGCCTGTCCGGTGGCGTGGCGCCTTTGTGGCTGGTGTGGACGCCTGGAAACCGGCATTCGAACGTATCGGATTCGTAGGAGCGATCAAAGCGGTGCTGCCGGGCGACGCCGACTGGCCGGAGGACTACCGGCTCGGTGATCTGCGGTACAACAGCATTTCGGTTATGATCTCCGACTTGACATACGCGCTCGGCCCCAGCGTGATCGACCCGCGCTCGGGTGAGATATTGCACAGTGACATCATTTTCGAGTACGGCTTCTTCAACCAGGTCATGTCGGCCTTCGATTTCTTCTCACCTGTGGATCCGCCGGAACGACCGGTGCAGCCTCCTGCCGACAATTCGGAACCTGCTGTAACGGGGCCGAAGTCTTCTGGCAATGCGTTCAAAAGGGACAGGGCCGAGGCTTCGCGCTTCTCACTGTCTCCAGATACTCGCCGGGCCAGCAAGAGCTCACAGTGTGGCTTGGCTCACAACAGCGCGCACGAAGTCGACCGCATCAAAATCGCCATGCTACTGGCTGGGCAGTCAGCTTCGTCTGAAGCATCCTACGTCCCCGACGCGATCGTCGCGCAGCACTTTACCGACATTGTGATGCACGAGGTAGGTCACACGCTCGGTCTCCGCCACAACTTCGCGGCGTCGACAGCCTTCACGCGCACACAGCTCAACGATCCGGCGTTTGTTAAGAAGAACGGCCTCACGTCCTCCGTCATGGACTACATACCAGTCAACATTTTTTCGGACTTGACGCCCGAGGCAGCAGACTCGCACGAGTTCTACATGACCGTGATCGGCTCGTACGACTTCGCGGCCATCGCGTACGGTTACAGCAGTGTGAGTGACGAGGTTCCGGGCGACAAGAGTCCCTCGCTGACAGCGCTAGCCGAGCGCGCACCACTGTTCCTCTCGGATGAAGCCGCCGAGTTCCTCCTTAACCCGTACGCTCAGCGGAACGACCTGTCGTCCGACCCGGTGGACTTTGCGGCGGACCGTTTGGCATTCGTCGAGCAGGCACGCAACACCTCATGGATGACCAGTAAAGTTCCGGAAGATGCACCGGCATCCGTGCTCTGGCGCCGCGAGCGCGCGCTGCTGATGATGGTCAACTCGTCGGTCAGCATGGTATCTCCCATGCTGGGTGGCGCCAATGTGACGCACGCGCACTTGCACGCCGGCCAGGCGCCGTACAAGGCACCGTACGTCCCACGCGAGACGCAGCTGCGCGCGCTGGACGTGATCTCGCGCGTCATCGCGGCCGACGGCGAGAACGGCGCGCTGTTTGCGTCGCCGAGCGACTACGCGCAGTTCGTCGGCGAGACTGGGTTAGAGGAAGACGACTGCGGCACGCTCACTCTGGATTACAGCTGCCTTGGCCGCGGACTCGTCAACATGGACGCCGAGATCATGTCCATCCGCCAGAGCGCTGTCGTGTCGGCGCTCTTCCCGGCTATCGACCGCATCGTGGCGCAAGACGCGGCCAGTCCGCTGAGTCTGGAGGACCTGCTGCTCGCGGTCGAGACCGCCGCCATGAGTGCTGACCAGGCCAAGTCGCGAAACCAGGCGCTGCTCGCCTTCTTCCACGACCTGCTGCAGACGCTGGTGGGCACTCCCGGCGTCGACTCGCGCGTCAAGAGCGTCGTCACCGCCATGTTCCCACAGATCTCGCCCGCGCCGGTGGTCCGCAACAAGGCGCTGTTGCGGTCCTGGATCGGCGATGCATGAGCGGACATTTGCGCTCTCGGATTGGCTATAATTATTCGAATATCTCGCGACGATTGGGTGGAGATGGAGTACATCGAGTTGATTGGGCAATATCGAGCAGCTCCGCTGCCCGTTCATCCATCATCATTTCGCATCTGGAACGGCATTGACGGCGAGATGGCGGCGTTGCTGCAATTCGCGGCGCGCGCGCGCGGTCCAATTCACCGTGCGGGCTCGACGCTCTGCAGGGTTAGTACCAATAGCGCTGGTTCTCTCTCGGCCCGTTGGTGCAGCTCCGCGGGCCATAACAGCGGCCAGGTGGCGACGAGCGTACGCGTGCGCTACGCCCCGAGCCCCACGGGGTATCTGCACCTCGGCGGACTGCGGACCGCGTTGTTCAACTACCTGTTCGCCAAGAGCGCCGGCGGAGAGTTCATCCTCCGCATTGAAGACACGGACAAGGTGCGCGCAGTGCACTCACTGTGGGTGAGCACTCGAGTTGATTCACCGACTTTGTTGGTCTCGATGTGTCACAACAGACGCGCCAGGTCGACGGCTCGCTCGAGGCTCTGATGAACGCACTCACATGGTGCGGGGTGCATGAGGACGAAGGCCCTAATGTTGGCGGGCCGTACGGACCGTACATCCAGTCGCAGCGCCTCCCTATCTACCGCGAGCATGCTGAGCGGCTGGTCGAGGTGCGACTCGTGGAGCTTCGGAACGGAGTTCGCTGATTCCAGACTCAGCTAACCAACGATGCCAATCCACCTTGAGCAGAGTGGGCACGCGTACCGATGCTTTTGTACACCCGAACGGCTCCAAAATCTGCGTTCGTCGCAGACGCGGCACGGCGAGGCCACCATGTACGATCGCGCATGCCTCGGCTTGGACGAGAGAGATGTGGCCGCACGAGTCGCTCGCGGTGATCCGCATACCATTCGTCTCAAGATTCCTGAGGGCAAGACCGTCGTTAAGGATCTGCTGCGAGGCTACGTGCAGTTCGAGCACTCGGGCATCGACGACCAGGTGCTCATGAAGAGCGACGGCTATCCGACTTATCACCTCGCGAACGTGGTGGATGATCATGCGATGAAGATCTCGCATGTGATCCGAGGCGAGGAGTGGCTTCCATCAACGCCCAAGCACGTTATTTTATACCAGGCACTGGGATTTGAGGCGCCGACATTCGCCCACCTCGGACTATTGCTGAACGAGGACAGGACGAAATTGTCGAAGCGCCAGGGTGATGTGGCCGTTGAGGACTTTCGGGTACGCCATCGAGGTGGCTGCGACCAATGTACATAAGCCGGCTAACACTTAGCATGCGACTCGCAATCTTCAGGACAAAGGTTTTCTCCCTAGTGGCCTCGTCAACTTCGTCGCTCTGCTTGGCTGGAACCCAGCGGGCGGCAACAACCAAGAGATCTTCCAGCTCAACGAGCTCGAGGCGAATGTACGTTGCGTATATTTGCCAACTGCGGATGGGTTGCGGTCGGGGAGGAGCACTTCTCACTATGAGGCTTGCTCTCTGGTGTGAATGCCACAGTTCTCGATCGAGAATGTCAACAAGGCTGGGTCGGTAGTCAACATTGAGCGCCTTCGTTGGATCAACTCGCGTCACGTTCGCGCGCTGTTTGCTCCGGAGAGTGCAACGGAGGAGCACAAGGTGTCGGTGGTGAAGAGTGTGCTGCCGTTCATCTCTAGCTCGCTGGCTGCCGCGAAGCTACCGGCAAGCATGGACGAGCTCGTTGAGAAGTTTGGCGTGGACTACATTTGGCGCGCTATGGACTTGATGAAGGTAATGCGCTGCATTCCAAGTCGTGCGGTTGAGGGCTCGCCTGCTGACAGTACGTGGGTGGAGTGGATAGGAACGAGTCAGCGCACTTCCGGAGTTTGGGCCGCTGTGTGTTCCGTTCCTGGCAACCCCGGACTTGACGAGCGACGAAGCAGAGCAAGTCCGGACCAAGTACATCGACGAGTCGACCGGTAAGCCGGTTTCCCTCCCTTTGGCGCGGAAGACTTTGTTGCCTACCGGCTCATTGAACAGCATCACTGTGCATCCAAACTAGGAGATGTCGTCCGTGAGGTCAGCGCGATGCTGCGCGACTTGTCTGACGAAGAGTTCACGCCGGTTTGCGACGCTTTTCATGCTCACATCGTAGCCGATGATTGTTGCCTTGAAGGACTCACATGCTCCTGTGAACGGATGACTGCAGGAAATCATAACGAAGAACATCAAGGCGGTCGCGAAGCAGAGGAAGCTCGGCCTCAAGAAGTGTGTGAGCGTTGTCGATCTGGATACGGGGCTCGATCTCTAACATGGCGCTCGTTGTCGCACGCTGCCAGGGTTCTCATGCCGATCCGGTACTATCTGACGGGCATGGAGGTCGGTGCCGGTCTTGGTGATACGATCGAGTTGCTGGGGAAGGAGACGGTGCTTCGCCGCTTAGATGGCATTGATAGCGCGTAGAGCACTTGCGCCACCTCGTCACCAACGAAGGGATCGAGTGCTAAGCTGATGAACTGCGACGGCGCGCCGCCGCCGTGAAACGAAGAGACGCAGAGGACCTTGAGTGCAGTGTTGACACGATAGATCAAGTTCCAATCCACGCAGGGACACTGCCCTTGACGAGCACTCGAGTCGTGAGAGGCGCTGTTGAGTTGGTATACAGGGCAACTCTTGCCATGTGCATGAAACAAAGCGAGAGAGAGCCTCCGAGCGCTGGGTTCAATTCTTCTTGCGCGACCCGAACGGCTGCCGCACAGCGACCAATGCGTTTCCCTGGTGCTTGCGCGACTTTTTCACCAGTTTGCCTGGTTTCTTCACGGAGGCTGACTGCTTTCGCACGCTCTTCTTTCCTTCTGTAACCTTCTTCTTTGGCGCCAGCGGCTGGAGTTTCTTGCCCGTGCTGCTTGCCTTCGTGAACCGATCGGGCTTTTTGCTTTTGCTTGACGATATGGTGATCTGTAGCTTGCCTTGCTTGCTGTTGCCGCGCACAACAGATCGCTTCACGTACTTCGTTGGTTGGCGCACATCTCCAGCAGTCTCCACGGTCTTCATCTTCTTCTGACTCGCGGATGCACTCGGCTTCTTGGCAGCTAACGTATCCATCTTGCGCACAATGCGCTGCTCGCTGGCTGCGGTCGCTGCGGAGATCTTCTTCGCGCTCTTGATGCTGGTCCGTCGCTGCGAACCATTATTCGCGCCGCGGATCCTGTGCCGGAGTTGCGCCGTTACCTCTGCAATGCTTGTCTTGGTGTTGGCAGTCTTCTTCGTTGCCTTTTTACTGTTCTTGGCAACAGCGCTGTTGGGAAGAGGAGCGTTCGGAAGGCCGCGGTTCTTGCTCACGATGGCACTGCGCTTTGCCGTCTGTTGAGTCTTGATCGCCGCCACGTTCTTTGGCTGGTGCGTCTTTCGCGGCGGTGTCTTCGCAGAAGCAGCGGGCGTGGAGACCTTGGTTTTCGCCACGACCTCCTCCCGCTTCTTAGCCTTCTCCTCCTTCTTGCGGTCCTTGATCAGAGCATCTGCGCGTGGAAGAGAGCTCATCCGTCAGTAACGAGTCCAATGGGCACGGCGGTTCCTCCAGCGGCACACTCACCGAGCGAGCGATCCAGACGTTCCTCCAGCTCCACGCCGCGCGGACTGCCACCGCTAAAGGCCCCAATGTCCGAGCTATCGGCTGGCACGTGCACCGAGGTCATCATCTCTTTGCTGGCGGAGGGTGAACTGGAGCGAAGACCGGAGTGGGTGAGTGGCGCGCGGAGACTTGGCGAATGGCCGCGGCATCCGGAGCAACAGTCCGAGGCGAATCAAGTCGATCAGCAGCCGCCCCATGGCGTCAGTTCCGCGCGCGTTCCGGCGACGTCATAGAGATCCAAGAGGCGCGCCGCCTGGCATGGCACGCAGGCCGTTGGACATGCGTGCCCTTTGGGATATACTCGGGCCAAGAGCGAGCGACGAAGAGCGCGATCCTTCCGTTTGTGCTGGTGTCAGCTCGTTCGTCTCTAAAAACAGAACTGCCGAGGAAAAATCGAAGGATCCAGAATGTGACCAATCAAAGCACCATCAGTCGGAGCAACAAGCCAATCGGATCGCTGTATTCCAGCCAAAGATCGCATGCAGCTCCTCGATACCAGAGTGAAGGTCTGTCCTTGCCTCGTACAGCTGCGCAAAACCGTCGCGCAACATGGACTTGCAGGCAGCTGCGCATACTGTACCGGCGTCAAGATCGCTCCCGCGGCAGCTTCGTCGCCTCCAGTGCGGGTCCGGCCACTCGCCGTCCAGGGGTTTATCCGATCACGGCTGCCCGTGCGAGCCATCGAGGAACTCCAGCGACGTCGCGGTCGCCTCGAGCTGCCAGTGCTCGCGAAGATGATTGTTGTTCCAGAACTTGGTCAGGTGGCGCTGACCCGAGTCACACAGGATGGTGACAAGTGTGTGGCCTGGGCCAAGCTGTCGCGCTGCGCGCACCGCTGCCACGCAGTTGAGTGCGCTCGAGCTGCCCACAAAAATTCCCTCCTCGCGCAGCAAGAAGCGCGACATCTCGACGATTTCCTTGTCCGTCACTTGGAAAGCGTCGTCGATGCGCGCGCGCATGAAGTTCTCCGTGATCCGATCGATGCCGACACCCTCGGCGATGGTGTCGTACCTGTTGTGTTGTTCAGAGTGAGTATGTTCGTCGATGTGGGGTGGAGGCTGGCAGTCTAAGCCGAGCAACTAGCGCACCGATGACGGCGAACCTTAGCCTCTGCTTGCTGCGAGGCGTAGCACACGCCACTTCGGACCTATCGCGACGGAAAGTCAAAGACAGGCCGCATGAGGCAAAGCTACGAGTGAGGAGTTCGCGGATACTGCTTGCTTACCTTATTGTAGAGACTGGAGCCGGGCGGATCCGCCAGGAACACTCTCACGTTGGGATTCTGCTCTTTCAGGTAGCTCGACACACCCGCGATCGTGCCGCCAGTCCCTGCATATTGGTCACGGAAAAGGAGACAGGTCAGGCGGGAACGAAGAGAGGTGGCTTCATCTCACGAAGCCACGAGCTCATCAACGGACCTGACGACATGACAAAGGCGTCCAGCTTCCCATGCGTTTGCTGCCAGATCTCCGGCCCCGTAGTGGCGTAGTGAGTGTCAAAGTTGGCGGTATTCTCGAATTGGTTCGTGAAGAACCCTCCTGGATGTCGAGAGGGCAGTGCGCGCACAACGACACAGTGCTTCAGCATTCAACGAGCGCAATGGCACCGTAGATCAACAAACCTTCGATAGCCTTTGCGCGGCGCTTGGCTTCGTTCACGTAGTGCTTGGCGTTCACGATCGATGCTGGCTTCACGAGGACTACCTCAGCGCCATACTGCTCCAAAAGTTGGCTCTTCTCCTTTGCCTGGTCGTCCGGCATGACGATCACACACCTGTAGCCGCGCGCTGCATGCATCAAACCTTGTGAGCTGCGATTCGGCTCGGGAAGGCGGCCAAGCACTGCGCATCCCTACCTCGAGCCATGAGTGCGAGACTAATTCCCGTGCTTCCTGACGTTCCTTCGACGATAGTTCCTCCACCATGCAGCAAGCCTTTGCGTTCTGCATCCTCGACAATCCCCTTTGCAACGCGGTCCTTCGAGCTCCCGCCGGGGTTCAAAAACTCCGCCTTTGCCTGTTGCCACGGCGCATCGTGTTGCCACAAAGAAGTATGGGTAAGAAGCCATCTGCATGAAAGCAGCAACGCAAGCATCTCCCATACTAGGATAGTGCACCCGGTCGCTCTTGAGAGGCTGGAGAGCTCCACCATGGGCGTGTTGCCCACCAAGCCAGCGAACCCCTTGACGATCGCTGGAGCCGTTTCAACCAGCTTCTTCCTCCTCTTGAGACCAAGCGATGAACCGTCTCCCGGTGCCACCAGCTCCAGCGCCTTCCACGCTGAGAGCGTCGCCATGGCGAGCCAAAGGCTCCATTGCCACAGCGAGGACGCCTGGACACTCACCATTGCTCGCCGCCCCCACTTGGGAAAGTTGTGAACCAAACGGCATGGCCGAGTGTTTGTGTCCCACAGCCAACTAGAATTCGTCCAATCGTCACACGCAATACCGACGTATTTGACTGATTTCTACCAATCATAGAGAGGTAATCAGCGACGGTAGTTGCCACTGCCACGAGCCGCTGCAGCTCCTCAATCTGACATGGACTCCGACAGCTTGGCGCGCGCGTCGTGCAGCGCTCCGCAGCTCCCTGAATCGAGGCCGAGCTCTTCCATTTGACTGCAGGAAGCATTTCGGCGCCATAATAGTATGCGTGAGTCATCCGGCACGGCCGCTTTCGCAGTAAGGCATAGAGCATGCTCGCACCTCTGCATCTCCTGCAGGTCGAGCAGCAACTGAAGTCGCATCTTCTCCGTGTCCGAGAGCGATTCGTCTGCGGCAGTCGCTCTACTGCTGGTGTGGCGCTGGAGCTTGCGGCTCTTCAGCGATTCCTCTAACTCCTGCGCTGAGCGCAAGAGATCGACCGAGAGCGAGCTGTACAAGGCGACAACATCCTGCATGACGGACTGCAGGAAGACCTGCTTCTTGTCACCCACGAGCTGGGGCCCCCACTTACTCAGGAAAGTCGCAACAGGGCTGAGAAACGGATATCATCACGGTAGTAAGAAGGAGTGCACTCCAACATGAACTTCAACCCGCCACAACACCCATCACGCAACCAACCTGACGATATTTGAGACATAGGATGAGGGTGTCGATGGCGCTGGCTTGTTGGTCATTTGATACTGACCCTTCACAGTCCTGCCGTTGATCCAAGCATTGACCGATTCGCATACGAGTTAGTGTCCAGACCCAACTGGTCCAAAGACAGCTTGGAGGAAAGCCAATCAAGTCAGCATACCGCAGAGCTGGTAGAACCTTTTTGCACTCCGCTGCCACGAGCGTCACTCCGCTCGTCCAGCAACTCACTTCCAACTCGGAGATCGACGCTAGCGACTGAAATAAAGAATACAGTCAGTACAGAGGAACAATTGCTGTGACCATGGAGTAGCGCTGACAGCTTTGACGTACTTCCTGGAATAGCTCTTCCACAAACGCTCTCGGATCGTCGGCAAAGCCTTCCAGGTGCGACGCCATGGTCCCCATCAGCTCGCCGCATATCTGCTCGCCCAACAAAGCGAATCAGACCAATGAAACAACGCTGAGCAGAAGCTAGCGAACCTTTCGCTGAAGAACGGCAAAGTCACTCCCCGCGCACAGGATATCCTCTTCAGTCGTCAGGAAGCACAGCGGGATAGCTCCAAAGTCAATCTTTGCCCCACTGCTGATGCCGGAGATCGCTTCCGTCAATGGATCCCGCCAGAGCCCGATGTAGTACGCGAATAGTTGCAGGCAAAGCTTGGTTAGACTTGGCAGCACGGGGAGCAAGAAAATCCGCTCGTCCCAGCACTTGAGCATCGCGCTCCAGAGAACCTTCGAGTTCTCGAAGAGAAGGAGGTCAGACATCTCATTGCTCGCCTCATCGGGAACAGTGTCAACACGCTGGCGGCCAAACGCTTGCTCCACTTCCGCCGAAATCTGGTTGCACCGAAGCTGGAAATACACGTCGAGGTTCCACTTCTCCTTGAATTCGACGACGCTTTCGTGGGCCCGAAAGCGAGTTTTCATGGCTACTGTTCCACAGAATCGCCTCTCCACCTCGCTGAGGAACCGCATACTCACGGTGTAGTTTTGATGGAACCGGTCGGGATCGGCAGCCTGGAAGATCACGCTATGCTTGGACACGAGGATCTGTTGCAGCGGCTTCCAGATCGCGTTCCCCAAAATGTCGACGGAGCATTTGGCTGCTCCCTGACAGATTGGCAGCGAGAGGATATCTTCGAACTTGTTGGAGATAAACTCCGTGATTGCGTCGAAAATCAGCTGGAGACCAGAGCAGGAGCCACGCACGCCTCCATCGAGCTTGCCGCGAGTCAGGTTCTCCTCGGCAAACGGCTGCACGAGCAATCGCCCAATCATTTCCTCTGGGATATGGCTCTTTTGAAGCAGCACGTACGAACGCAGCAAGTAGCTGAGCGTCCTCGCGCTGATCGTGTGGTCGCGGTTGTAGAACGTGTCCGGAAAAATCTCGGTTGCGAACTCGGTCTCGAGTCGGCGCAGCAACGTCTCTTCAATCACGGCCATCCGCTTCTCTTCGCGCTGCAAATACCGTTGCCATGAATTAGCTCTCTATACAGCAACGATGAGAGGAGCGCCGAGGATTCATCACTGAGAGGCAACGCACCTGGACGGCAGGGATGTCAACGCCTCGAAGAAATTCAATATCAACACCAAGGAAGAGGTGCGTGGCCCGTTCAAGCCTGGCGCAGTTCTCAGCGGCGCTTGTGTTGTGGCTCCGCTTCTTGATCAGCTCGAAGTTGTCAAACTCGTCGTCTTCTTCGCCTTCCGAGGTCATTCCCGTCGCCTCGTGCTCGTCGTCGCTGTCTACTGGCGATGAGATCTCCAGCAGCTCTTCAAGAAGCAGCAGCTTCTCTGAGACTCTATCACCAGTATTGCATTCGCCGATCCGTGTTAGGATTGTCCGGACTCGGCCGAACAAACAGCAGTGCGTACCGGATGCTCAGCTGGAGGTCGCGGTCCTCCTTCTCGAGTTCCACGGCCGTCTGAATTTGCCCACGAATCTTCTCGTCCAACGAAACCTGCAGTTCCACCGCGGCGACGCGCAGGAGGGATTATTCCAGGCGCGGCGCATGATCAGCCTCGGAAGGGGACACCAGCAAGTGTGCATCTACGTGAAGCGGACCATCGCGTGCTGCACCCGGTCGACGCGCTTCAGGATCGCCAGGATCGGCAGCCGGACCGACGATACGGCCTCATCCACCCCCTTGAGCTTGGATGACAACTGCAGGAACTCGACGTAGTCCTCGTTGATAATCGCTACGAGCTGCGGGGCACCAACGTTAGCGCCAGTCGGAGAAGAAGCGCGCGCGCAAGCGAGAACGGCGCAGCACCTGGTTCTCCAGCGCCGTCTGAAAGAGCTTCAGGTCCTGGTGGATCGTCTCCATCGGGTTGCGCGCGCGACATTCCTCCAGGAAGGCCTCAAGGTCGAACGCCTCGGCCGAGAAGGCCTCCACATCGAAGCAGTAGTTCCCGTACCCCATTGTCGGTCGTTCCGCCCCGGATTCGCAAGTCGAGCAAACGCTGGCACTCGTTATTAGGGGTGCGAAAAGCCACCCTCTATGCATGGCCGTCGATGATGCCGAAGTCCTGTTCTCTTTTACCCCTATTTAGGGTCTTTTCAAAGAGCTCGTTTGGCCGAAGCCGCGCCAAGCCATGATGCAAACGACAAGTGAGAAAACAGAACAGCACAGGTCGGTGGTCGGTCGGCGGCAGAAGCGCTGGGCGGCGGAGAACAAGGGAGGAGGAGGCGTCACTCGCTTGGCAGATCGTCGGGAAAAGGCGTCAGGCATCGCCAGCCAGCGCGTCATTCCCGGATCCGCCGCGCGCCGCACAAGCCCACCTCGACGAGAGAGAGTGAGAGTGAGAAAGAGAAGAAGCGGGGCGAGACGCATGGCGTCCGACCGCTTCTTGCCGTCGCCGGAGCGACAGGTACAGTCGCTGCCACACCAACGGCTCGACCGGGATCCATCGCGGTACAATCCCCAACGACTCTGCAAGCGAACACCTCGGTCCTGCGTCGACTGCGACTCACGCGCGCGACTTGAACAGGTTGACGACCTTTCCCATGCCAGGGTACCTCTCGTCGACGTTCCAGGTAGGGCGGTGGCGCTGTGATAGACTCCGCACTGTGTCACGACGCCCTTACGAGCAACGCCGTCGATGATTTGGTCGTAGGCGCGCGAGCCGATCAGCGAGGGCGGCGGATGCCAAGTCGGTACGGCGCTCGTCTAATCGGCACAGCTGCGCTGGTTGTTATTCATGGGCTCACCTGGATGTCGGTTCAGTGCCACCGATTGAGGGCGATCATCCGCCATTAACGACCGGTAGTAACCAGTACTGGATGCCTGACCACTTGTGCAAGGTGCGTTGCCGTCTGCGACTTGGGTTGATCAACGGTAACTCACGGTCTGCTGCCTTTAGACGTGCTTCGAGTGCGGCTCCTCCTTCTCGTTCTTTCGCCGACGGCATCACTGCCGTCTCTGTGGCCAAATCTTCTGCTACGACTGCAGCAACCACTTTGTCGACGGACAGCCGTACGGGTTTACTGGACCCGTTCGAGTTTGCACCTTTTGCGCGAGATACATCGGGGATGCGATCGGGCAGCAACTGCCCTCCACTGCACAGCCGACGTCTATCGAGAGCGCGACTGGCAATGCAGCAGGTAGCGACGCGAACGCGCATGGCGGCGCGGCGGGAGGCAGCGGTTCTGGCAGCGCATCGCGAGAAACCCATGATCGTCGAACGAATTTGATTGACCCCGAGTCGGTCGGAATTCATCCGTCGCCTCTGGTGTTCGGGCCAGATCCAACTGTCGCAGAAATGCTCGCCGCGGGAGCAGATGACTACATGAACCCGCTGCAGTCGCCATCGGACTCAGGCGAGGATAGCGACGTGGTTGCCCCTCAACTGGAATTGCCACCTCGACCTCGAACGGCGCCTTCAGATTCCTCGGCACGCTCTCCTTCTGATCCGCACAAGCGTGCTTTCGGCAACAAGAATCGGCGACACATTTGGAGACGCTCAAGCGTTGAACTCATTGGCGCGATCGAGAGCGGGGGATTATTGGATGCCGAGATCCAAGCCATCTTGATGCGCAAGAAGGACAAGCATGCGTCCGGCGAAAGGAGCTCCAAGGCGCTGCCTGGCAGTGAGCCATCGTCGAGCGACTCGAAGGAGCTGCTGCACACTCAACGCGAGATTGCTCTCGATCGGTACATGGTGAGTGCGTATGAATGCGTTCTGTGGCGAGTCTAGTACCTGATTCCCTCACGCGGTTCAATCCGTTTCTGTTGGATCCTATGCAGCAAGGCGCGCACGAACGTATTCGAAACGGCATCAAGAATGCTGTAAGCGAGATGTCTGAGAGCCTTTTGGCTTCCGATCCGATGGACTTGGATCGACTGTCGCAGACTCTTGAAGACATCGCGTTTGTTGTGGCTGGCCACCTGCTGTTCAGCATGAACTTTCGTTCCGTCAGCGGATTCAACTACTCGAGCCTGGTGAAAGTGAAGAGCATCGCAACGGCGGATACAGTGCAGAAAAACGTGAAGGAGAAGAATTACCATTTCAAATGGCTTGCGGGCACCGTCTTCCGGAAGCACGTGAGTCACAAGCAAATGGCGCGGCAGATTGCGAACCCGCGCATCCTCCTGTTCGCATGCGGCATCAGCTACGACCGCTCGACCGGGTCTGGGCGTCTGAGCTCCTTGGACACGCTCTTGGAGCAGGAGAAGAGCTACATGAGTATCCTTGTGGACAAGATCTCCCGGTTGGAGCCTGACGTCATCTTCGTTGAGAAGACCGTGTCGCGATATGCACAAGAGCTGTTGCGCGAGCGCCACATTGTGATCGTACTCAACGTTAAATCAGAGCTTCTCGAGCGGGTTGCGCGACACACTGGGGCAACGATGATGACATCACCAGACCACGTCGACATGGTCGATCCCTCCGAGGTGATTGGGACGTGCCGGTCGTTCCAAGTGAAGACGATTCCGACGGTTCCTGATGAGGATCCTTTGCCAGTAAGTGTGCGACCTGTCCCGAAGAATCTCTTTGGCGTCATGAGGATGACAAAGCCGAAAGATCATCCGCGGCTGCGCACGGAGACGTACCTGTACCTTGATGGATGCGACCCATTGAATGGGTGCACGGTTTTGATTACTGGACTGTCCAAGCAGAAGCTGCGCCTGTTGAAGCGCCTGACACGTGGGGTTTTGTCAATGACATACCGACTGCTCCTTGAAGCACATGTGCTCTCCGATCTGAATCTCAACCAACGGATGCTGACCTCGCGCGAGAGCATCGAACTGATCAACAAGACCAACACGACGTGGTGCACGACCTGCACTCTGCGTGTTCATCACTCGGTCGGTCCGTCGTCGACTCCACGTTACCACCAGTGTGTTGAGCCCAACCATTTGGGTATCATGACGTACTCGGACAACGATATTTCTTTCGGGAACTTTCTCACACAGGAGATGGCAGCACTCTCGCTAAAATGCCAGGTAAGCTCTTGCTCGGGTGTGACGAGTAAATGAATGGCGCGGCTCTAACTTACTCATCGCTGCATCTGCGGAACCAGAACGTCAAGTGCAACACTGTGATGGCGGCGCATGTCCATTCGTTCAGTTGCCGGTCGGGCTCGGTCATCATCTCGTTCGAAGAACTCCCTGACAAGAGCAAGCGAATAGCTCATTCGACAAGCCAAATGAGCGACGGTAATGTCAGTGAGCGCTCCATGAGTGAGCGCTCTGGCGCTACGAGCATCGACCAAGAGATCAACGTGGCGAGCATGCTGGCGTCGAATCCGCTGTCTGGATCGAGCGAAGGCGAGCTGGAGGACATTACGAAGCACCCTCCTATCATCTTCTGGCGCTGGTGCCGGGAGTGCCACGGCGTCGTAACACCATTCATCCCGATGGAGAAGCACATCTACAAGTACTCGTTCGCGCGCTTCTTGGAGGTTTTCTTCTCAGAGAATGGCTCGGACAAGTCGCCATCGTTCTCTGAGCCAGCTAGCGGGTCGGACGACGAGGGATGTCATCACGCGTCGCTCCAGTCTCACGTGCTTTTCTTCAACATCGGCAACCGGGTCGCACGCTTCGACTTTATGCGCACCGCACCGCTTCGACTTTCGCGCGTGAACGCTGTATTCAAAGGGCTATCAAGCCCTGCAATGGAGGGCGATAGCACGAATGAGGCGGATACGTGCGTCGCTTTCCACGCTGCTGTCCACAAGCGCCTTGACGAGATGTCGAACTTGCTCACCACGGTGATCGCGCTGTTTGTCGAGAAAATCCGTGGAATCAACGCGGCAGTCGACGCGCTCCAGCGTGTTGACAAGGAGCACTACGGGCGAATCGTGCTCGAAGTCATGTGTCTTTCGGCACTCGTCAAGGCCGGTGAGGCCACGTACAAGTACAAGCTGGAGCAAGTTAGCCGCGACAATGAGCCAGCCCAGAGCCTCGCAGCGTGCGACGCGATCCAGCGGTCGCTGTATTTATTGGCCTGCAAATGGATTGCGTGTATGCTCCAACTGCGCAAGCTCATCAAGGCCTATTTAACCAAGGAGAAGGGCGGACGCTCGGTGCCAATCCTCGGGGAGAACGCAACCCATGGCAACTCGTTTACTCTGGGCGGCGTAACATTCAACGTTCCATCCGTGGAGTCCGCGCCTTCGTCACCGCATGTGAGCCAGGAACCGACGCTGACACCGAGTGAGATCTCTAAAACGCTGGACTACGGCGAGATGACCAAGGAGCGAAGGAAACGGTTCGGGAGCAGTGAGGCCCTCAACACTCTGAATGACGACGAGAAGTCTCCAACGAGCATCGTTTCGTCAGTAGTGACTTCGGCTGACGATCATACCGAACTCTCTCGGTCGTCGTCAGCGGCATCGATGCCGCCGAGCGAGAAGCTGCTCCTTACCAAGAGCGCCATTGACCTGAAGGAGGTGAGTTTGAAATGTGTGCTGACCGATTTATTTCATCCAGGCTAACCTCAATGTCATTCCCGAAGGTACAACAGTCCAGCTGGAAAACGGCACTGTGGGACTTGTACCGCGTCCTCGGGCGGTCGTCTCCGGGCAGCGAGTTTAGTGTCAATCTTCCCGACGGACTGTCTGCTGGTCATCCAAGCTTGCCTCACCGATGGAAGGACAAGGTGGTGATGGTGCACCACTTGGTCCCGATCACGCTGGTCGCGTATGCGCTTACGACCGACGCGTACGAGGAGCAGATGGATGCGTGGAAGCTCGCGATTCACCGCGAGAACACCGCCTTGGTCGCAGCAGACGCAACGGCTAAGCGTCACGACAGTAGTGACGCGCTCGCATCGGTCTCGACGAACTGGTCTCGTGCCGCGCTGACGAGCTCTTTGAGCACACCGTTCAAGCACAATGCGACCGATGTGCCGCTCCACCTCTCTCTACTTTCGCAGAAGCCGTCGCTGAACTTTTGGAACTCAAGTTGGGAGCTGTCGATGATAGCTTACTATCCGTTGCAGGTATGTCGTGCGAGTTACTCTCTCTCTCTCTCGTTCTCCCCGATACTGATGCGCTGCTGGCATTGATGATTTGGTTGCTTCTCGCTCCTGGAACCAGTTTGAAGTGCTTCGTGAGCTGTTCTACGGCAGTTTGCCCAACTTTCTTGGGTCGATCGCGCACGTTGCAGACTGGGAAGCCAAGGGCGGCAAGTCAGGCGCATCGTTCTTTCGCACACTAGACGATCGGTTTGTGGTCAAGCACATCTCCTCCACCGAGATGCAGGTTCGTGCTATCCTGCGCCATTGCGAGTGCGTCATTATCATCCACTTACACTGACGTGAATATCTTGTGGCTCGAATGTTCCCGGTAGAGCTTCTTGGAAGTGTTGCCCAAGTACTTCAAGTACATGGCCAAGATTTATTTCAACGGCGAAGAGAGCATCCTATCCAAGACAGTTGGGCTGTACCAGACGACAATCACGCGTAAAGACTCGGGCCAGCGGGTCGTGCAGAACATTTGCGTGATGGAGAACGCCTTCTATCGCAAGACGCTTGCGCAGACCTACGACTTGAAGGGGAGCTCGCGCAATCGGTTTGCCAAGCAGCCTCCCAGCGAGAGTACCCCCAGCGTGAGTCCTTCGGCGGCGAGCGCAGTCGCTTCGACCGTATCGTCAGTCAACAGTAACAGCTCGACCGTGACAATGAGCAGCATTGACACGAACGCGACGGCTACCACCCGGGCGAAGGCGAACCGGGTGCTGCTTGACGGCGACTTCATGGAGCTGACAAGGGGTCACCCGCTCGGACTCTTCGCGGAGGACTACGAGTTCATCCTGAACGCAGTCAAGAACGACACGGCGTTCTTGTACTCGATCAACATCGTCGACTACTCGATGGTCGTCGGTGTGGGGCCAGCCACGGGTTCTCCGGATGGAGCAGATGCATCGGTGTCGTCCAAGATGACAGTGGGCATCATCGACTACATGCGCCAGTTTGACTTCATTAAGCGTGTCGAGAGCGTCGGCAAGTCAGTCGGGATGATCGCAGGTCAGTCATCGCCGACTATCATTGAGCCGGGCATGTACGGGAAGCGGTTCTTGGACGCCATCAAGAGGTACTTCATGCCCGTGTCGCCCATCTCGAGCGGTACCAACGATGACCGGCAAGGGTTATAGTTGGTAGTATCAGCGTTGTAGCTCCTGTTGGGTTGCGTTGGCTGGGTGGTCACGGCTGTAGGTTGTAGAGCCCCGAATTGGCTCCAGTGCGAGGCTGATGGCTTCGATGTACGCGGGAGTGGAAACAAGAGGCAGTACGCATCGGCATTGTTTGTATGCGGCGCCATGACGACTGCATTTCTTGCGGAACACTTGCTTCCCGATGATGGGGTGCTGCGTACTGCTCACAACGGGGAAGACAGTTGCTGGAGGAAAGAACGCTGGCTGCAAATGCTTTTTCCCGACCTCTCGTTCCTTCAAAGCTGCTCTGGGAGAACGGGTTTCGACTTGGTTCTCTCGCGCTCGCTGATGTCGCTTGAATGTGTAGTGCATGGTTGGCGGTGGCGTCACGGTGAGAATCAATCCCGCGGCGTTCCGGCGCCGCAGCTCATGCGTTGCCATCGGCAGCGCCGGCATCAGCACAAGGCGTTCAACAATGGCGTCAACTAACTGCCGAGTGTCGTCCGCTTTGATTGGCAATGGGAGTGCAGCTTTACTCAAGTCGTTCCCGGTGGTACCCATACGCCGAAGATTGATAGTGTTGACGCAGTCGACAAGGGGAATACAAGTCTGCTTTGGTGGTGCCATCGGCAATGCTGACGGGCTTGGTGTTATTTGAGGAGACGCTTGCAAATCGGGAGGAACGTGGTTGACAGCCATGAAACACTCACCAGTGGCAGGATCAATCGAAGCGATGCTCGTGATCTCGACGCGGTTGCCTTGAAGAAAAAGCTGCCGACCGCATAAGGACTGTGCATACGTCCAGTTCAAGTAGCAGAGGAGCCCAATGGCACTTTGATGCAGCAACAACCCATGGTAGCTGCTGCAAGTCTCGGCATCGTAGCCATCCATTCGGAATGACATGCCACACTGTCGGCGAAGAAGCACGCGAGTGAGTCCAATGCACGACACGACGCGCTAACAAACCATGAGAACTCTACCTTGTCGATGCTGAGCATCAAAAAGTGCCCGCTAACCTCGACCCCGCGCTGGAAGACTCGCTCCGTCATGTAGAACGTACACCTTCCCTCTCGGAACGCGATTGCTCGCTTTCGGCCCAAGTATCCTCGAAATACACGCTGGATCTGGACAGCCTGAAGGCGCCAGTTGCGGAGGCACACTCGCTGCTGGACTCCTCTCACAATGCGTTGGATCGCTGCCGCGCTCTTTCGCCGCATCTCTCGACGAGTATAGTTCGCACTCAGCTTCGCAAGCACTTCGTCGACCTGCGCGCGGTGAATTTCGCTCATCACTCGCTCTCGGCGCATCTCGGCACGGAAGCGATAGCCTCGAAACGAGCGCTGGATCTCAATTGACGCATGGGTCCGGAGAAAAGCGATGCGGCGATCACAGCGGAGACGTAAGACGCGAGGAATTAGCATGACGCGTTGAAGATTTTCCAAGTGGCGTCCGGCCTCGGTGTACATGAGCTGCTCGTCCGATTGTGGTGTATTGGCTGAAGTCTTGGCAGCAGGATCAATAAACACGAGGAGTTTGAGCAGCGTGTCGGCGTCGTCTTTCGTCAGACGCAGACGAGATCTCAGCAGAGAATACTTTGACAGGTCGCTTGGGTTAATGTTGAGTCCCAGGAAGTCGTCTTGGTACAGCTGTGTGATGACGGGTCGCCACCGCATTGCCTCTGTCTGTCTCATGCGGTTTACTTGCTGAATGTTTGCCCGCCGCAGCGAAGCCCGTGCGTTGCTCCTCCACTCGGTCAGTTTTAAGTAGCCTCTACTCTCACTTGGTCCGTGCTGCGACGAGCCGTCAGTTTTGCTCACGACGCTGTTGCCAAGCAGCAAGGAGAGTTCCTCATCCGTCAAATACACCGAGTTGAGCCTGACGGATGTTTGCGAATCGACTGTCTCGATAATGGTAATATGGTTCATTTTGGCGACCCGCAGCCGGGTCTTCGGTCCGCGCTTCGCAATCGGCATCTCCTTCAACAAGACAGTCGTTTGGCGGAAGTTGAACACGGAGCTGAAGCGATGGTAGTTAAGGAGCAGGCGATCCACCATGCGCACGCGTTCCAAGTAGCCTGAGAGCGGGTATTCGCTCGGAGGCTCAGACAACGCCTTCTCGTAGTGGGCTTCCGCACGGTCATTCCGATCGCTGCTCTGGAAGAAGACTGCAGTGTGCAAGTGAAGGGCGGCATCGTTGGGGCGAAGCATGAGGGCTGCCCTGAAATACCGCTCTTCGCACTGGTACAGCATGAGCAAGATGCTTAGCATGGTTGAAGCAATGGAGAGCGGACTTCGCAATGCATCAAGACTGTACCTGGTCGAGCTCGTGCTGGTGGATACCTTCCGTGTTGGCGCGGCTCAGATACGTCATGCATACCTCCAAGTCTTCACAGGTCGATTGGAGAAGGCATGCGTAGACAAGATTCAAGAGTGCTGACGACGGGAACTGTCGAATACCTTGCTCTCCGAGAGTTTTGGCGCCAGCGAAGTCGTGCAGACCGAGATATCTTGTCATCAGGCATCGAAGGAGCGACTGCTCAGTGCAACGCTCCACGTGACATCCCTCACACCTGGCAAAACGAGCATGGAGCTCGGAGTTACTCTGTAGATCTTGGGCAAATTGTATCTTCTCGAGACGGAGTCTCGTGGCGCGGCGTCGTCCGATGCAGCCGCGGTGCACGCGCTGGATCTCGATCGCTGCGTCCTCCTTTCGCTTGAGCAGCATCGCCGTCACCACTCTCCAAAAGCGAAGGCCGCGAAATCGACGCTGGAACTGTGCGATCCGGCTGTCCAGTCGAAGCGCCGTCAATGCGAGCACTACATCGCGTCCGCGGCATCCGCGAAACCATGCCTGCACGCGGATCGCCGCTCGCTGCCGTTTCTCCCATAGGCGTCGAGTGATTCGTCGCCGTGTGAGCGCGCGGCGATGCGCAAATTGGATCGTTGAGGCTGCAAGTTGATTTCTCGGTCCATGGAAAGCAGCTAGCTCAAGGCGCGTCCGTCGCCCGCGAGCGACCTTCTGGATCTTGATGGCAGCATACGTGCACTCTGGGCCGTAGCTCTCGTGAACAAGTGCTGGGCTTTGTAGTACGGAGGCTTCGCTTCGCTGCTGCTCCGCGGACCGACTATACTTGAGCGATGAATGGTACAATATCAGCACTCGCTCGTCTAGCGCGGATAGTCGACCGAAAGCTTCAGCAGCAGGTGTGCGCCGCCTCGCCGAGGTCGTCCCAGGTTTCTTCGGCGCCTTCTTCCTCGGTGCCAGGAGCTGTCTGTTGCAACCTCTAAGGTCACGCACAGCTCGGTGAGGGAGACCATTATTCGATTGCTCACTGCGCCCCGGTACTTGCTTCCCGAGCAACAGCCGTCCATCGTCTGCATCGGAGGGAAATCTCCTCCGGGTGGCACTCAACCGTGGAAGTCTTATTTCTTGGCCTGGTGCAGGCGACGCGGTGGCACACTTGGCCTTGGATGGAGCACTCGCGAGCGGAAGCTGCAGCGAATCCATGAGCAGGCACGTCTCGAGAGCTTAGCGACGATCGCGCATGCACAGTCCCGGCATGTTGCCCAGTGCTGGCCACTAACGCCTCTTCGACTCGAACAAGGGGCTGTTGAAGTGCTTCAACAATTCCTCGTTTGGTGCATCCAGCGCGGAACGGTTCCGTAAATACTTTACAAACGAGGGACAATTCGCTTCCGAAAACCTCCGCAAAGGCGGGAAAGCAACCCGATGCGAACAAGCGAAGGCGCGCTGGAAGATCGACGCGGATCCCATCCGCGCGCGCGACTGGCGCCATGACGGTGCTCTGCGAGCGGCCGTTCATCAGCTACGCGACGCGAGACCGCATGTATGGGCTCTGCTGGCGCACGGATGTCAGCTCGATGCGCATCGCGGCCACAACCTTCATTCCTGGCGAGTACGTGAACAAGATCAAGGTGCGTTGGATGAACTAGCGGCGGGGAAGTCACCTGGCGCCGAGCGACTGACGTTCCCAATACTCCGAGCAGATCTTCCAGCCGACAGCGGATCAATCAGGCATTGTGTGCTCCCTGGAGATCGACCATCCGTACCCGCCGACGAAGATCATGTGGTCACCAAGCTCCATCAATATGCCGACCGAGTACCTGGCGACCACCGCAGACTACCTGCGCTTGTGGAGCGTTAGCGAGACGTCCATCGAGCCCAAGATGACCATATGCGATGTATGGCGACGCTGTTGGGCAAGTGCATTCGGTTTTGTCCTCACATTCGATCCTTGCATGCGTGCTGTAGCGAAAGCAAGACACATGTCCTCCGCTGACGAGTTTCGACTGGAGCGACGCCGAGACCAACTTGATTGTGACAGCGAGTGTTGACATGAGCTGCACGCTTTGGGATCTCAACGTATGCGGTCGCCTTGTGGACTGCGATGCGCTGATATCGTGGGCGAGGAGTTGCTAACTCAATTGTGGCATTTTGTTCTCAGCGACCAGGAAGCGCAAAACACAAGATTCTCACTCACGAAACGGAAGTTTACGATGTCGCGTTTAGCAACCTCCCGTACATGTTTGGATCTGTCGGAGGCGACGGATCGCTTCGACTCTTCGACCTGAGGTAAGGCCCACGCGTGGTATTCATACTCTCTTTTTGCCACCGGCACTGACCCAGCAGCGCCACGCAGGACATTGTCGTCCAGCGTGATTGTCTACGAATCGCCAGATCATTTTCCCTTGGTCCGAATGGCGTTCAACAAGCGCGACGACCGATATCTCGCGACGTTCTGGAACGGTGGCTCCAAGATCGTGATCATCGACAGGCGCCACACGTCGTATCCAGTGGTCGAGCTGACACATCACACCGCGAGCGTGAACTCTATTGCGTGGTCGCCGCACTCGCGGTACGAGCTCTGCAGCGCGGCCGAGGACAAGTCCGTGCTCGTGTACGACATTTGCGCCAGCGTCACCGTGGGCCAGCAGATCGGCTCCGGCCTGGTCAACAGAGGATGGAACAGCAACACGCTGCTCAAGTCCGAGGAGCCGATCAACCAAGTGAGCTGGTCGCCGACCGAGCCGAGCTGCATCGGACTGGTGGACGAAAAGGCTCTGCATGTCGTTCAGATGTAGTCGCTGGGTGACATAGGCCACGCTCCCGAGTCGCCACCAGGAGCAGCGGAGTGCTGTGCATGCGTAGTGAGTGAGAGAGCCTGTCGCTGCGGGAAGTGATTGCGCGGCAACGAATTCTATCCGTGCGAGTCCATCCTCTGCGCGTCAAGAAGTGGCGCTGTATAGTGCCGACGCGTCGTGGAAACCAGTTGGCGAGCATCCCGGCGACGTGGAGTGTACGTGCTCGATGTCGCCACGTTAGTCGAGATCGTGTCGGCACCAGCAGCACTGTGCTGGAAACGGTATGGTGTCGCGGATGCGAAACGGGTGGGATTTGCCAGTGACAGACAGACGACGCGGATTCGACCACCCACCCACCGGCAAGCCCACGGCACGAGTCCACCGAGGTGTCGTCGAGCCGAGACACCAGACCAGGTCGCGCTTGCTGGTTACCTCAGTATCGACTCAGCAGAGCTCGACACGGAAGAATGGGGCGTGCGTTGCGCTGTTTCCATTCTGCCCAATGTCCTCGTGGGGACTCCGTCATGCGACCTGGCAGAGAGCCACAGCATCGCTTCTGAATTCCACGGGAGCAGCCTTTTGGCGGTCGCGGGCTCTCAGTAGAGGCGACCGGGTCGGCCAAACAGCGAAAAGCCGCTCCTGGTGATCCGGACTAAAATAGTCGGATCAATAATTGGAGCAGCATACAAACTCCGACATAATCATCGATCGGTCCGGATCTTAGTCAAAATGACCGTCCAGCTGCTTTCGCGGACGCCAGGTTGACCTTTACATGCCTGTCTGGCGAAAGGGCAGCGCCCATCCCGAGAATGAGGTGGCTGCGGCGACGCCCGCCCTCGTCCGTATAGGCTCTCAATGCACCTGCGAGCACGACCGAACGGCGACCGTCGGCGTCGCCGCCCAGCCGCGCCGGTCGTCGGCCGGCGGCTCACAGCGCTCACTCACACGCTGCGCTCACCGCCGAGTTCACTTCTCCTTTTCCCTCGCGTCGCGCACTTCCAAGCCAAGCAGCCGCACTCGAAGAGATGGTGTCGACCCGCTTCACGGTCGTGGCGGCCGCGCTCGCTGTGAGCGCCAAGGTCTCGCGCGTGCTCGGCCACGGCTACATGCTGGTGCCCGAGTCGCAGTTCAAGGACTCGACGACGTCGGCGTGGGTCGTGCAGATCGACCCGACGTGGCCGAGTGATAGCTGGGATGGCAACAACCAGGGCAGCGTCGACACGTACTTGGAGCTGGCCAAGGAGAACGGCGTGACGGACATCCGCTCGCTGCTGGACGACACGTCGCTGTACGGCGAGGACTGCGGCTTCACGGACCCGGACGGCACGCCGCAGGACGTGCCGACGGACGGCAAGGCCACCTTCTCGCGCGGCATGGTGCACGTCGGTCCGTGCGAGATCTGGCTCGACGATACCAAGGTGCTGAGCGACGACAACTGCTACGCCACGTACGGCGGCGATGATCAAGACGTCAAGTCGGTCTTCCCCATCGACTACTCGGTCTGCGAGACCTCGGGCTGCAGCATGATGCGCTTCTACTGGCTCGCTTTCCAGGGCGTCGACGGCGAGACCGTGTGGCAGGTCTACAGTAAGTCTCTCTCTCTCTCTCTTCTTGGCTCAAGCGTCATCAACATAGCGACAGGGTGCTAATCCCGGACGCGTGTATGGCTTGTGAACAGAGAACTGCATCCCGCTCAATGGCGGCAGCGGCACGTCCACGTCGACGGAGGAGACGGCGAACGAGGAGGATGACGAGGAGGAGACGACCGAGGCGCCGGCTTCGGACGACGACGACAACGACGACAACGACGACAACGACGACGATGACGAGAGCGAGTCGACGCCGGAGCCGACGACGGACGCGCCGTCGTCGTCTTCATCGAACTCGACGAGCTCGTCCTCGACCTCCACGACGTCCACGTCCACGTCCTCTGGCGTCCCGGACGGTTCGTGGCCCACTAGCCAGGGCACGGTGCAGTACGACGAGGCGTACACGGTCGCGGCCGGCGAGACGTTCGACGGCGGCATGAAGACGTATGAGCGGTCGGACATCACGTGCGAGGGCCAGACGGAGAGCGGCTCGTCCACGGCCGTGTTCCTCGTCGAGGCGGGCGGCACGCTCAAGAACGTGATCATTGGCGCCAACCAGATGGAGGGCGTGCACTGCGACGACCACGACTGCACGATCGAGAACGTCTGGTGGGACGACGTGTGCGAGGATGCGCTGAGCATCAAGGGTGGCTCGGCCAGCAGCGTGTCGAACGTCATCGGCGGCGGTGCACGTAACGCGGACGACAAGGTCGTGCAGCACAACGGCTACGGCACGGTCAACATCGACGGCTTCTACGCCGAGGAGTTCGGCAAGCTCTACCGCTCGTGCGGCACGTGCGGCGACCGCCAGCGCTTCGTGAACCTCAAGAACATCTACGCCGTGAACCCTGGCAAGAGCATTGTGACGGTCAACGACAACTACGGCGACGAGGCGACGCTCAGCAACATCTACATCAAGGCCGACGACGACAGCTACGACGTCTGCGCCTGGTCGCAGGGCAGCGAGGACGGCGAACCCGAGGAGCTCGGCGCTGGCATCAAGTCGCCTCTCTGCCAGTACTCGGAGAGCGACATCCACATCGTCTAGGCGTTGCGTCTGCGCTCTCTGCATCGCTAGACGGAAGCGCTCGTCGTAGTCGCCGCGTCTCTCGCGTTTGTTGTGCACGCCACGGTCCTGTGTGTGTTGAATGTAATCGTTCCAAGCATCTCGGATGCCTTAGAGCAGGCGAGCTATTCCGTCTATCGTTTGACTTGGTGCCGCAGAGACACACGGGGGAGGGAGCAACGGGTGGCGAGGCTCCCGCGGGAACGCATGGCTCTCGCCGCCGGTTGATCGCGGGGAAGGCGCCGTTGCGGCTACAGCTGCTGTCGAGTAGGCGCAAGAGCGCTCGGCCTCCCTCGCTTTGCCACCTGCAAAGGCTTCACGTGTACATGAGCTTCCCGGCCGGGCTGCACGGCAGGAACGGCACGAACGAGACGCCGAGCGCGTGGCCGACAGCGGGCAGGCCATGCGTCGCAAGCCAGCGCTTCAGGTCCGCCTCCGTCACGGAACACTGCGCCACCTTCGCCTCCACGACCACGACGCGCACTCGGACTGAGTCGCTTCCAGAGCCTCGAGGAGTTGTCACTGGTGGTTGCATGAGAACCAGCGCATCCGTCACTCTCGGGTGGCTCGTCAGCACTCGCTCGATCTCCTGCGGGGCGTACGCGACCTGTTCGCCCTGCCACTCGAGGTGGACGCGCGACCGAAGACGGCCGCAAAGCCATACGAGCTGGACGCCGCTGTCGGAGGAGTTTGGCTTCAATGCGCCGATGTCCGCGGTCGGGTGCGCCTGAGCGTCGAAGCGGAGCAGCTCGCGATCCTTGACGTAGCCCAAGGCCTGCCACGGCGTCGAGACGCGCACTTGCTGGGTCTCATCGACGACGACGCGGACTCCGGGCCAGCGAGAGCCGACGTGCGGGATTTGTGCGTGCTGGTTGCGCTCCACGAGAGCATACTCGTCGTCGAAGCTTCGTCCGTTGAGGCCCCAAGCAGCGATGTCCCCCATCTCTGTCGAGCCGTAGTTCTGCATGAGGCGCAGCCCGAACCGCGCGCGCATGGTGTCGAACAGCTCGAGCGTCAGGCGCGTCCCGGCGCAGTACGCGACGTCCACGTGCAGCGGCGCCGGCGGCATGCTCGCCAGCGCCGTGTACGTCCCCGGAGTGGCGTACAAGACCGTCACGCGGCCCGTCGGCGCGTCCGAGAGCAGCCGATGCAGCGCACGCGGTGAGCGGGCAAAGCACAGCTCCGAATCGCCGTCGAACGGAGAGGTGAAGAGCGTGAAGAGTGCGTTGATCGAGTACGCGTGCGCGATGGACGTGCCAGCCACGAGCCGCGCGGGTCCGGAAGGGAAGAGCTGCTCGTGCGTGGAGCGGCCTTGCAGCAGCATGTGCTCCCACGTGCACGGGACCACTTTGGGCTCGCCCACGCTGCCGGACGTGAGCATGCATACGCATCCGCCGCCCGCTTGGACCTCCGGCACATCCATCCACGCCGCGGAGCCGGTGCTAGCGGTGGCGGCTCGGACGCGCACCGAGCAGTCGGCAGCGTCAACCGTCGCGACGGTCGAGATGCCCGTCTGCCGGAGAACGAGGTCGAGCAACGCGAGGCGACCCGCGCCGATGAGCACGCACACGCACCGCATCTCCATCGCGCCGAGCATGCACGCGACACTGGCGCGGTCGTTGTCCACCACGAGCACGAGCGCGCTGCCCCGCGCGATCCCTGCGCGCTCCAGCAGGCGCACGCCGAGCGGCAGCAACTCGCGCCGTAGCCCACCGCGCAGTATCTGCGGCTCGTCGACGCTACTGCCGACAACTCCCGCGGCTGGCGCGCCAGGGAGTGGCGGCTCCGCCGGGAAGAGCGCGAGCCGGCCGTTCTTCACGCCCAAGTGCGTCATCGCGTGTCAACTTCCAAAGTGAGCTCGCTCGTCACCATCGAAGCAGCGTAACTACCTTGGGTTACATCATAACCGATCTGGTTACGTCGTATGCTCTTCATGGTTACGAGGTAACCCCAGCGCTGCTGGCAGTTGAGTTGGCTGGTCGAAGCGGACTGGGGCGGCAGGGATGGCGCGCGCGTTCGGTGTCGAAGCGGCGAGAGAGCGAGAAGAGCTGTCGAGCAGCGACTCGGATAGCTCGGATGCTCTGAGTCTCAGTGGCGACGGCAATGCGAGAGAAGGAGGCGACTCGGGGCGCGTAATGCGGCGTTTACCAGCCGGCAATGACTCCGAGAGCAGCGACGATAGCGAACTGGACGACGACGATAGCAGCGACGACGATGATGGGGACCGCGATAAGGAAAGCGACAATGAGAGCAATGGTCCTCGCGGAACCGCACGTACGAGGGCGGAGCCAGGCCACATGATGGAAGGAAGTGAAACGGAGACGGAGACGGAGACGGAGACAGAGATGGAGACGGAGACAGATGATGACGGAGTTGAGTACGGCGCCGCATTGAGCTACGAGGAGGATGGAATAAGGGAGGAGAGCGTGCAGACTGCGCAGAGCGTCGATAGCAGCGACGAAGGTGAGGATGAGAACGAACCGGAAGAGATCCGCGACGATGTCATATTCAAGGAGGTGGAACGCGATGACAATGGGGAAGTGGACGAGAAACTAGAGATCTCGACCCATGGTGACGGCATAGACAACAGCGACAAGGAGGAGGAAGAAGAGGAGGACGAGGATGAAGAAGAGGGTGTCGATGAGGAAGAGGACGCTGAGCTCGAAGGTCGCAACAGAGGCGAATGGGACGACAGCGACAGCGACGACGAGTTCTTCCGGAAGTTGAAACAGGAGCGGGCAATGACAAGAAAGAAAAGTACTAGTACCTATGTATTCAAGCCTCCAGAACGCCGCCCTGATCCGCGGCGCAAGGGGAAGGAGCTGCGCAGGAAAGAGGTCGATCGTCTGAGGGTTGTGCTGAAGCATGTGCGGTCCTACGTGTCCGCTCAAGAGAAGAGCGTGATTAGGCAGGGCTACCGCGTCACCGGTCCGCCAATCCACGACACGTTGACCCCTCTCCAACGATTGCAGCGGTGAGCAGCGAGCGCGACTTGTCTCTTTGATCTCTGATGATGCAGACAAACACGCTCTGATGTGTGTGTGTGTGTGTGTGCGCGTGTGTGTGACGACAGCAAGTTTCGATGGCCGAGGCATCTCCGAAACCTGCGCAAGACTGAGTACGCTAGCTCACCGCCTCGCGAGTGTGTAATGCAACAAGGCTCTGAGCTATGTCCTTGTGATGTGACTTGCTCCTGCGCATGAACAGCTTCACTCAAGACGCTGCCGAGCTCGTTGAGGACTACGAGCTGCCATTGGCGCCAAGCCAATCGCTGAAATCGCAGCTCGGGGGCAACGAGAGCAGCACAAGCGCCTTTGCACCGCCGCCGCGTCCCTTAATGGAGTCTTCGATGTCAGCGTTGCGCCAAGTTGGTCTCAAGCGCAAGCGCGAGTCGGAAGATGACGGCGTAGCTGGGAAGGAGGAAGAAGGCGCTGCGTCCTCGTCAGTGCCTCGCGACTATCCCATTTCGGGCGACGCACTTGTGTCTCTCACTCGCTCCGGCGCCGTATTCAGTGATCGCTATATGGCGTCGCTGCTGAAGGCGAACCTGACGGAACTGCAAGGGGTTGGAGAGCACGATGCGTACAGCCAACGATCCTGGTACGCCTTGGGATGGCGTAGCCACTGATTGCATCATTGTCACCGTTGAGCCTCATGAACGCGTGGGTGTTCACGAGCAGGACGCCGCTACCCATGTCAAGGAAGCCGGTGGCCAACTGGCGGTTCGTGTTCGAACACGTGCTCGTGAACCGTGACGCCCGTTTCGGTGAGCCAAAGGACGCTTTCTGGCCGCGGATGAGTGACAGGTAGGCCGTGTCTCGGTGCTTTATCGGCGGTACCGCACACGCTGATGCTGTCGTTGGTGCTCAACTCACTGACAGGACGCTTGAGCGCATTCGCAATCGGCTCAAGAGCCTGAACCGCGCGACCTGGCAGCCAGCGGACGACAAGCTATTCGAGCTCATGACGGACGAGGGGCGATAGGTAGGGGACGCCGGCGAAGGTGCCGAAGCCGAGAGTGAGTACAGCAACAGTGTGAACGCGCTTTGGTCCCTCTGAATGCCATGCGTTAAGTGAGCTCCATGGGCAGTTGACTTTCCACTCCAACGCGCTGCAAGGCTCGTGCCGCGCACAAAGTCTGGGAATAGCGATGGCACGTCTCCAGACTACACCTAGGCAACGAGAGCCGCATACCGCCTAGGTCTTGAGCGCCTTCTTCTTGCGCTTGTACTTGTCGAAGTACGCCTGCACTTTCTGGTTGTAGTTCTTGTCGTGCTTCTGCTGGTTCGCCGTCTTCACAATCACCTGGAGCACATCCTCGTCCTGCAAGACGTGATCGCGACCCACGCGCTGCGGGTTGTACTTGGTGCTCGTGCCCCAGACTAGCGCGTAGTTAAAGTTGTCCAGCATATCCTTCGAGATCTACAAACCCGCGAGCGATCACCTGCGTCAGCGCCGGCCGTCGGCTAACCATCATCCGCGCTCCAACGTACCGAGAGGCATGCAGAGCTGACAGTCACGCCCTTGCGCTCCGACGACAGCACCACCGGCCCGGCAAAGTCGGGCATCTACAAGGCGAGCGTCGTTCGGCAGACATGTCAGCTCCAGCGATAATACTCTCGCGTAGGGAGAGCCCTACAATGCGCGAAATGTACCTCGCCGCGACGCTTGGTGTACACGCGCGTGAGGCCCATGTAGTCCCACATCTTGGCGAGCAGTGTGTCGAAGTTGAGCTGTTGCAACGGCTGTGTTAGTATCGTATCGAAGAGCCTGCTCTGTTAGGAGCGCCTCACCGCTGGGTGGTCGCCGTGCGCGCATGCAATGACAGTCGAGTTGGGCAGCCGCGCGAGACGGTCGACGTCCTCGATCGACACCACGTCGATCTTGTTGTACACGTACAGGCACTTGATGTACTTGCGGTTGCCCTCGATCACGTCGATGAAGTCGTCTGTCGTCGCGTCCTCACGGAACAGCACCTCGCAGTTGTGGATCTTGTACTCGTGCAGGATCTTGTAGACCGTCTTGTACGGGTCATCACCAAGCTATGTCGACACACACACACCATCACCGTCATCATCGCTGTCAATGATCAACGCGCCATGCACACCGCGCTGCCTACGTGCAGCCTACCTTGGTGAGGCGGATCGTGCTATTGAATGTGATGCCGCCGCCGTTTTTCCGCTTGAGGTAGATGTCAGGCGGCTGGCGGTTGAGTCGAAGGCCGACTGTCTCGAGTTCGTTCTCGAGGATCTCGCGGTGGCGATTGCCTGCTTCCTGGCCGGCGTCCAGCACCATGAGGATCATGTCGGCCGACTTGGCGACGGCGATGACCTCTCGCCCTCGGCCCTTGCCGTGCGCGGCACCCTCGATGATGCCCGGAAGGTCCAACAACTGAAAATTGCACACGCGCACGGTGTGAATCTGCCGTCGGCATTGGGGTGGCATTTCAAAGCGAAACATGACGGCGGACCTGGATGCGGACGTCGTTGTAGATCAAGTTGCCGGGGATGCACGTCAGCGTGGTGAACTCCACTGCACTCGTCTCGGACTGTGTCTCCGTCAGCTGACTGCCCACCCATCCATATCAACGTGAGCAAGACACAAGAAGGAGCGATCGGCGAGTTCGATGCAGACGGCAAGCGTACCTCAACATGGTGGACTTGCCGACGCTGGGGAATCCGATGAGCGCGACGCGGCCGTCACCGCTGCGAGCGACATCGAAACCTGCCGATACGCAAATACAAAGACTCCGAGGTGAGTCTCTCCACCTCTTTGCTGCAATACTTGGCTGTGCTTGCGGTAGATAGTGCGAGCGGTTCGCACGGACCTTCTCCGCCGCCGCCACCCGCAGACTTCTCGCCTTCGAGGAGCTGCAGCATGCTCGTTGTCAGTGTACAGAGCGGCGAGGCCCCTCGGGATGGCAAGAGCATGCACCTCTGTCCGCAGCTTGGCGAGCTTGGCCTTGAGAGAGCCCAGGTGGCCCTCCGTGGCCTTGTTCTTCTGCGTCCGACGCATCTCATCCTCTGCGTCGCGCAATCCGTTGCAAGCAAACCGTGAGCGTTCTGATCCGCGTCCGCGAGAGGCGAGGCGGCGGAGGAGGACGCACCGATCTCCTTGATCTTGTCGACGATCCCCATGGCCGCCGACGACGAGGGAGCGCGAGCTCACCTAGCGACCAACCACGAAGACGTGCAAGCACTTCCAAACCTCATGCGAGGGGCATGCAAGGGGTACGCGAGGGGTACGCGAGGGGTACGCGAAGGGTACGCGTGAATGCGTAATCACGCGTGTGCCGCGAAGCGTTTTAATTGGTGTATTCAATCGTGTTATCGTTCTAAAAATGGTCCAGCAACGGTAGAACGGGAGCCCCTTGGCTGCCGCACAATCCATTTGACGCGCGGTTGGACCGATCGTGATGGCGGACGGCGCCGACCACGGGAAGCGGTTCATGCCGGCGCTGCTCGTGAGTGGGCACGCATCCACGAGTTGTTACCAATGCGCTGCCATGATCCTGACATCGACAACTGCTGGCGCTGCGATGCGAACAGGGCGGAGCGGTCGCCGGGACGTCGGTGGACATTGCGCTCTTCCCGCTGGACACGGTCAAGACGCGGCTGCAGTCCGCGGAGGGCTTCTTCAAGGCTGGAGGGTTCCGCGGGATTTACTCGGGGCTCTCTGCGGCCGCAGCCGGATCTGCCCCTGGTGGTGCGTGCGCTGTTATGCTCTTGCCGCCGTAATTGGCCCTAGCACGATGAGCGTCACATCGCCTGCTTATCCTCTCTTCATTGAAGGCGCGCTCTTCTTCGGCGCGTACGAGACATCCAAGAGGGTGATCGGCCACTACGCGCCGGAGCACAAGCACTCGCCGTTCGTGCATATGGCTGCTGCCGCCTCGGGCGAAATGGTTCGTTCGTCAGCTACAGTGGTCGCAACTTGCCGATCACACGTGACTGACGCTGGAATGCCGGCGTGGTGGGGTAGGCGGCGTGCTTGGTGCGGACTCCGACCGAGATCATCAAGCAGCGTATGCAGACTGGCATGTACAAGTCGATTGGCGACGCGGTTGTTGGCATTCGCTCGGCGGAGGGCTTCGTCGGCTTCTACCGTGGCTACTGGAGCTTGATCGCGCGAGAGATCCCGTTCTCATTTATCCAGTTCCCGCTGTGGGAGGGTCTCAAGGTTCGTCGCCGTGTCGGACAGAGCATGGCCACCACTGTAGTGACGCAGTGTTGGCTTGCCCGTGCATTGAGCAGCACCAATGGGCCGAGACACAGAACGCCCCTCTCAACTCGTTTCAAGGTGCGGTGTGCGGATCCATTGCCGGCAGTGTCGCCGCCTCGATCACGACGCCTCTGGATGTTGTCAAGACGCGGCTCATGCTCGGCAAGGACGCGGCGGGCGTGGCGTACAACGGTACTGTCAACACGTTCATGCGCGTGTATCGCGAGGAAGGAGCCAAGCGGTTGTTCTCCGGTGTCGGTCCGCGCACCATGTGGATCGGCATTGGTGGGTTCGTGTACTTTGGCATGTACGAGAAGGCCGCGCGAACGTTCGAGGCTGCCTTGTAGAGCGAGAGCGAGCGAGCGAGCGAGCGAGAGAGAGAGAGAGAGAGCGGCCACGAGCTCGAGAGCAGCGCCAAGTCGCGCCACCGCCTTGATCGAATAGACACGTGCGTGCGGGCAGCAGTGAGTGCTGGCGCGGTGACGACGTGAGCTCTTCGGTGGCTGCACACATATCATCCTCTTGCCCGCGCTGGATCTTGAGATTGACTCGCGTCGTGTTTGTTGCTGAGCGTCGCAACAATGGGAATGAGCGCAGTTGATGACGATCTTGGGACGTGCCACTACGCACATGCAACCGTCGACGTTGCCTCCTCTCCCATACTGAAAATGGGTGTACTCAATTCACTGATTTGTGTTCATGTTTGTGCAGAATCCTGGCAACTTGAGCAATCTCGTTCCGAACACAATCCCCTACCCCAAACCGTGTTTGTTTGTGTCAATAGAAAAACCAAGAGAAACATTGAACGGGTTCGCAAATACTAAAACATAGATTTTGTGATGGGTGGGTCAACTGCAAACCAATTGTGATTCGAAGACCCGTTTTGGAGACCCAGCCGGCAACATACAAATGACAATATAACTCAACCAGTATGACGGGCCGGCTTGTCTCATGCAGACCCGGCCTGGTTGGCGTTGCCTCGTGTGCACTGATGACGCTGGCAGCGGGCGGGGAAAGCGGGGCGTCCGAGCAGTCCTTCGGTCGGCTCATTTCCGAATCTGCGCCGAGAGTCTCAAGCTTCCTCCAGTTCCCGACCCTCCCTCCCCCTCCCACGCCTTTCTCACAATGAGCGCTTCCCCGAACAAGAAGGCCCGCGAGGCGACGCAGCTGGACCAGCTCAAGCAGCTGACGACCGTGGTGGCCGACACGGGCGACATCGCGTCGATCGACAAGTACAAGCCGCAGGACGCGACGACCAACCCGTCGCTGCTGTTCAAGGCCGCGCAGATGGAGCAGTACGCGGAGCTGGTGGACGACGCGGTCGCGTACGGCAAGACGCTCGAGGATGTGTCGGAGTCGGAGCGCCTCGGCTACGTCATTGACAAGCTCTCGGTCAACTTCGGCCTCGAGATCCTCAAGATCGTGCCCGGCTACGTGTCGACAGAGGTCGACGCGCGCCTGAGCTTTGACACGGAGGGCACGATCGCGCGCGCTCACCGCATCATCGACTTGTACGAGAAGGCTGGCGTGTCGAAGGACCGCATTCTGATCAAGATCGCCAGCACGTGGGAGGGCATCCAGGCGTGCAAGCAGCTGCAGGAGGAGGGCATCACGTGCAACATGACGCTGCTCTTCGGCTTCGCGCAGGCCGTCGGCTGCGCGGAGGCTGGCGCCACGCTCATCTCGCCCTTCGTGGGCCGCATCCTGGACTGGCACAAGGCCAAGACGGGCAAGTCGAGCTACGAGTCGCACGAGGACCCTGGCGTGGTCTCGGTGACCAAGATCTACCAGTACTACAAGAAGTTCGGGTACAAGACGATTGTCATGGGCGCCAGCTTCCGCAACACGGGCGAGATCCTGGAACTCGCTGGCTGCGACCGCCTCACGATCTCGCCGAACCTCCTGGAGGAGCTGACGAAGAGCACGGACAAGGTCGTGCGCAAGCTGGACGAGGTCGAGTCGCCCAAGCAGTACTCTGGCGAGAAGGTGTCGATGGACGAGAAGACGTTCCGCCTGAGCCTGAACGAGGACGCCATGGCGACGGAGAAGCTGTCGGAGGGTATCCGCGGTTTCAGCGCGGACATTGTCAAGCTCGAGGAGATCCTCAAGGCCAAGCTCAAGAACTAGGCTTCGCCCGCTCGGGGTACTGGAGCGCGCCTCTCTTGCGACGGCGCTACCGGCCCCTCACCCGCATGCGTGTTTTCTTTATTCCCCTTCTCATGACATGCCGAACTAATAAAAACAGCTCTTCTTGACGGGGAACCTTGGTCACGCGCGTCTGTAGCCGTTGAGGCGCGAGGAGGAGGCAACCAGAGCCTGCAACTTGGCCTGTAACTTGGCCGGCAACTTGACTCGCAACTTGCCGCTCGGAAATCCTTTGGCGCGGGGCTTGCTGCTTGGGGTGAGTGGAGTGACGTCGTCGAACGCGCGTCACCGGAAAGCGATCCAAAAGCCGTACTTGTACGAAGGGCTCCGGTAGGTGGGAGACTGATGCGAACTTAATCGAGTCTATATAGTACATGGTTTCCCGCCTTGTTTCCGCCAAAAAGATTGGGCTGCAACGTGTCCGTGCCATACAAAACCAAAGGCGGAACCTCGACGAAGGCCGGACACGACCTGACCTACGCGCGGAAGGGCCGAGCGCGAGAGGCGCGCGCGCGGAGAGCTCGAGAACCGACAGCTATGGACGAGCACTTCCAGCTGAGCAAGTGGTTCAACAGCAGCCTGGTCGCTGGCGAGGCGGCGCACAGCGCGCACACAACGGACAACGAGGACGGCGACGGGTCGACCGGCGCGGCCGGCCACGATGCGGCAGCTGGCGGTGCGCTCGAGTGCTTCGTGTGCCACGTCCCCAACCCGGAGTATATGTCGACGACGCATGTCAAGCAGGCACCATCTGTGCCCGTGTGCTCAGTCGAGTGCGAGACCGAGTATTTGGAGCGCAAGGGGATGCGACCCAAGGGCGACCGCTCGTACGAGATGCTCGAGGACCCGCCCGAGTGCTACGTCTGCTCGCGGCCTAACCCCGAGTACATGTCGACGAACAAGATCAAGGGTGCGCCGTCCGTTGCTGTGTGCAGTGTCGAGTGTGAGGGCAAGTACCTCAAAATGCGCAAGAAGGCTCTGGACGCCGGCGAGGAAACCGCGCCGGCGCCATCCACGCCTCCTGCCCGCGCCAGCAACTCAGCGCGCTCCAAGCGCTCCAAGCGCGATGAAGGAGAGAGTGAGTCAAGCGAGTCCAAGCGCCTGTGTCGCTCGCTCAACTTTCTTGAGGACCACCTCCTTGGCAATGACGAAACCAACTCGTACAAGAGTTGGTGGCTCGGCGCGCTCACTTTCTACGACTTTGTGTACCAGCGCCACGGCATGTGGCACAGGTACGGTTATGGATTGATGTGTGAGCGAGGGGCATGTTGCGGAGAGGCGGCTGATGCGGTGCTTGCATGATAGCTACTCGATCGACAACAGCGTCCCCCGTGTTGACAAGTGCCTCATCAAATACGGTGAGGACGCTGTCAACACAGCACAACTTCTTGTGGCTTTGCTGACTAGACCGTGCTGTGTCCAGCAACGTGGAACATCTATCGCGAGCTTGATCGCAGCACGACATACATCCGGAAGCATGTGATGCGGTGCGTGGAATGAAAGCATGACAATCTCGTGAGCATAGGTGGGAAGTGCTCCAACTAACCACAGTTGCTTGCCTTGTTTTGTCCTCGCGGGGCCCACGGTTTGACGACAGATGGCAAAAGGATCACCATGGCCGCTTGAGTCTGCGCGAAGTGCTCTGGATGACCGTCGTCTTTCGTTACTGTAACAACCTCGATACTTTCGACAAGCTGAAGGGGCCCCCGAGCTCGGACTCCTTTGAGTCCTTCAAAAAGCGGTACGTATATCATCAGCACGAGCAGAGTCCACAGCGACGCATGCAGACGATATCCGTGTTCAACGTGTGGCTCACCACTTCGTACTGTACCAACAGGATTCTGTCGCTTGTGAAGCGCGGCGATGACCACAAGTATTTGGCAGGCGAGCGCGACCTGACAGTGTCGCGCTACGTGGACACGCTCCAGGACTTCCTTTCGCAGTTGGACGAGTGCACGATGGCCATCAAGGACTGCGCGCATATCGAGGAGATCTTCGAAACCCTGCGCAAGTTCAACAACAATGCGCTCGGGTCATTCACGTGCTGGCAAGTCGTGTGCGATTTGATGGGACTTCGCTTGCTGGACAAGGAAATTCCGACCGACGAGTTCGTCTGGCTCACGTTCGACGCACGCAAGAGCCTCGTGCAGATCTTCGGCAAGAGCCGTGCCCGCCCGAGCGAGTACGTCGCGCTTGCGCGACTGCTTCAGCAGCGCCAACTTCAGGGCTTCAAGGCACTACAGGTCGATTTCCCGTTCTTCATGGGCCAAAAGCTCGATCTGAAGAACATCGGGCACGCGCTGCACGGCTTCCAAGTGTACCGGAATATCAAGCTGCTCGAGCACAAGTTGCTCCACAAACAGGAGCCCGGGACGACCCACCCGGTGGCGTACTCGTCGCGGACGTACCTGATGGACTCCGAGTCGTGCGATATGTGCGCCGAGGACGAGAACGAAGACGAGCTCGTGCTGTGCGATCTGTGCAGCCGCATGTTCCACAAGTACTGCATCAACATGAAAGAGCTGCCGCCGGCGTCGTGGGTCTGCTCCGACTGCAAGAAGATGCAGGAGTACCCCGAGCACGGCGTCGTCTCGGCCGAGGACGCGCGCACATGCGAGCAAGAGGCGATTTCTGTCGAGTAGGCAGCGGGAGAATAGCACAAATGGATTTGCGCTGTTGTTGCCACAGCGCGCCGTGGAGCAGCTCCCCGGAGAACGAGACGCCGCGTGGACGCGCTAAGAGCGAGTGTACTGCGTCGAGCCGCGCGTGCGTGTTTGGGTCTACAATGTGTGCGTACAGCGCTACGCGCTCCTCTTGGTCAGCTGGGTCGCTTCGTTGCGTTTTTGCCAACGGTTCTTGACAAGCTGGTAGTACGAGTCCTTTTTCCAGACGTAGTAGAAGGCGACGACGTCTCGGCACGTCTTAGTTCCGACCTGGATCGCCAGCACGAGTGTCGTCAACACGTTCCTGCAGTTTCCACCACTCGACAAGTTATCGATCCTCGTACCGCCTCGGCGATGCGGTGGAACTCCTTGCCGTAGCATTCGATGGCCACTTCGAACACTCGGATCTCGAAAGGTGTCCAGGCGTCTGCGACTCATACAACGAGCGAGTTGCTAAGCGAACGCGACCTCGACGACGAGCGCAAGATCGAGCCACGCGACGGACCGAATACACTGTCGGACTTGAGCGGCGACGTCCCCGTGATGGCTCGATGGGTACGAGGGAGGCGCTGCAGTCCGTACAGCTCCGTCGCCTTCAGGCGCTTGCGGTCTGGCCCGTGAGAGGGAGGCTGTGGCGGAAACAGCGAACGAGCTGCATCGAAGTAGTCCTGCATGCACAGTTGGCGCTCTACCGCCGATGCGAACGGACAGCGACCCATTAGCATAGCTTCGCGGGAAGTGTTGGTCGTGCGTGTTAGTCGGTCACGCACTCTTCAACCGATCGAGCAGCGTCAACGTCTCGACTGACACGTCCGGTCCTGTCAGACCAAAGTAGTCTTCGCTAGGACTGCGGTTTCCCTCGGGGAGCTTGGGCTTGCCGTGCGACCCATGCTTCTTCCACACGTAGTACAACGCGATCGCGTCCCTCGCGGACTTGCCGGGCAGCTTTCCCCCGGCGATTCAAAACAAGTCGAGGGTGAGGACGCGGGGTCACTCAGCACGACACATCGACCTTCGCGGCACTACTAGCGCCTCACCTGCTCGGCGATGGCATGGAAGTCCTTGCCAAATCTGTCGAAAGCCTCTTCGAAGACGGCAATCTCCAGAGCTGTCCAGGTATCTGCCGACGCGAACACAGCAGGGATCGTGAGCACCACCGCCTTCCAACCCTCGTGCTTTCCAAGTCGCCGTACCAAGGACTTGACGAGCGCGAAGCGGCGACAGAAGCGCAGCGAGCGCGTCGTACGTGGAGCCTGCTTTGAATCCGTACTGGTCACCCACGAAAAGGTCCACATGCCAAGGCGGCAGATCGAGTTAGGCCTCCGGATACTAATGTTGCGCGTCCACGACGTCGCGAACAGAGGACGTACCGAGTTCGACTTGGTCTTCAGAATCGCCGACGGCCGCTTCATCTGGAACTGGATCTCGTACAGCGCCCGAGACGCTCGGAGGTACTGCTGGACACTCGACAGCTTCGCTGCGAGCGCACAGATAGCGTGTCAGGGGACGCGACGGCAATTGTTCGCACAGCTCGTCCCGAACCATTGCTGTCTGCTGGGTGCTGCGGTAGGTCGTCACCACGCCAACGCGACGAATCCGCCGCTGCATCTTTCACGCATTCATCGCCCACAGACTCCGCGCTGTCTGTCTCGTCCGACAGCGCCTACAGGCGGCGTAGCATGTCAATCGGGAGCCGCCTCGCCCCGCCTCGTCGTGTTCTGTCCTGTCCAAGTGCTCTCTCGCTCACCGCGCTTTGACGCTTACGCTCGAGGCCCAGCAACGCCAGCCGAGCCTTCCCGGGTGACGAGTATTCCTCCGCCTCGGGCTCCGACGAGTCGTCGGCACCCGGGCTCCTGGCGCGCGCGGCGCTCGCGCCGGCGCCAGCGCGCTCGCCCATGTTGTCGCTGCTCGAAATGTGCAAATTGGGCGGCTGCATGCCGCGACACTATTACCGGTATTCTATGGTATAGTACCGGTCTCTATCGGTTGAGAGAGTGCTGGTCTCTTCACAGTTCATGCCAAAGTCCAGCAACGGCATACAACCCTCAAATATTCGAGCTCTTGACATCACGCAAGGACCTCTGCGCTGGCGGAAGCAGCGACGCGGGGAGGGATGGCGATCACAGGAGCGCCAGGCGACGCGCGCAGGGAGGACACCGCCGGGTTCCTGCGCCGCCTGTCGGTCGCGGACGCCAAGGTGCTTCTGGAGCGAACCAAGTGCGTAGATGATCGCGCCGTCGTGGCCTCTGCGGCCGTATCTTGTTGCCTGTGTGGCGGTGCTGCGCGTTGCAGCCGCGATTGGAGCCTCACCTTTGCTGACTGCCGGCAGAAAGGAGAAGGAGAACAAGACAATGGAAATGCAGAAGATGATCGGCGTGCGCTATCGGGACCTCATCGAATCGGCCGACATGATCGTCAACATGCATTCGGCCGCGCTGCGCCTCGAAGTGTCGCTGAAGGAGATGCCGGATCAATGGAAGCGCGTCGAAGAAGTTGTACAAAGCGCGTTGACGGCGTCTGGCGAGTTATCCGGCGCAATAGCTGAGGAATCGGCGGCAGAGCAGCCATGTGATGGAGAGATGTCTATGTCCGTTGATGCCAGCGACGCCAGCGCGGAGCTTCTCGTCCAGGCACCAGAGCAGATCTGGGCCATGCTTGATTGCGGCGATGTGTTCCAAGCGTTCCTGTTCTTCCGGCGAGCCGAGACGGTTTTTGGGGAGCTGGACGTTGGCGCAGCAGAGGAGAAATTCCCGTTCATTCGCGCTCAGTGGTCAAGCATCGCGAGCTTCGAGACGGTGAGCCTAACCCAAGATCACTTGAGCTGCGCGTGAGGAATATCTGGCAGCCGCTAACCCATTGCCTTCGCGTGTGCTGCGGACCCAGCGATTGACTGAGTACGCGCGAGGGTATCTCTTGTGTCGAGGACGGGAGAGCGGATTCTATGCCGAGAACCTGTGCGGCTTGGCGGCTACCGACAGCTCGTTGGCATCGCCAATGGCGCTTCTGACTTGCTTCCTCGAAGCGCGCTCCAAGTGGATGTTCGGTGAGCAGGAAGAAGATGAAGGCGACGAAGCGTCTCCTTCACGACTCTTGTCGCGGCGCCAACGTACACTGTCCAGGTGTCTGAAGACCGTGAGTCTGACGATGCGTCATCTGGAAGAGATCTTCAAGCCACAAGATGGCGAGACATTGATGCAGCCGGTCTTCCATGTTCTGCCACGATTTGAGACGGAGTTGACATCCCTCCTATCTTCGGGGGATTTTGAGCGCGTAGTGTCGCAGTGGTTTCAGGAGGAGCTGTCAAAGGTATGTCTGCATTGATTGACACACTCCATGCATGGCTAGATCCTTGCCCAGCACTGACAGAATCGCATTGCTTGATGCGATTACTGGTAGATTGAAGCCGTAGCCGTGCCGATTATTTCTCAGATCGAGACGATCGCGCTGCTCTTTCGAGTTCAAGTTCACCTGACTAAGATCGACAAGTTGTACGATGGGTGCCGGAGCGTGAAAGTGTGGGGAGCGCTGAGCCGTGGAGGCAATTCAGAGGTACACAAGCAACCCAACTCGGTGTTTGCTGTTTTGTTCGCAGACGCATTTCGGAAGCGAACGCGAGATCTGGTGCAGAACTCTTTCATCGACGCTTTGGAAGCGATCAAGGACCATATTCGATCCGCAGTCGGAGACTCAAGCGAGCCGAGTAACCGGAGCGACTACCAGTTGAGCAGCGTTACGTTCTACGACTACTTCGAGCGGATCCAAGATAACACGTCGGCATTGGACGCAAGCGACTTGCAGAGCGTTCTGGTCGAAGAGTTCATGCGCACAGTGTTCAAGTTGGTGGTGTTTCTCGAGAGCGACTTTCCTTTGCGTCATGACGACCATCACCAGATACCCTCGAGCGATTCGGCCGACCGGTCCATTACCTTTCTCGCGATCTCGAATATCCTTGCTGGCGTGCTGGCGGACTTCCCTGCCAGACGCGACAAGCTCTTTCCTGGTGTGAACTCTGACGCTTCGAAGACCGATCCGTCGCCAACGAGTCAACGGGTCTTGTTTTCCAAGCATGCTCGCAGCGGGTTCATTCGTGGGGATGCATCTGCACAACTACTCCAGGTAAGAGGACACTTGCTATGCCTTCACGCTCGGTTGCAATGGTTAACGAAATGCTGCTGTTCCAGGAATTGTGCGTAAGCGACGCACCAAGCGTGGAACACTTTATCGATGAGGACGTGAAGACTGCGGATGCGATCGGCCTTCACTCTTTCTGTCTAGCATCGGAGATCCGAAGCAACGTGTCGTATCCTCTCCTTTTCGAGCGCACTCTTCACAGCCTCTCTACAGCGTATTGCGAGGAGTGGGCTCAAATCCTCTTGGGGCAAAAGATCCAGCCTCTGCGAGAGCTGCTCCAGATGGAAAACTACGACGCTACCAACGAGGTAACGATTTGTGCTGCGCTGCGATTGTGCTGGTGCATCATTGCAGTAATAACTCTAATGGTTGTCGTGGCATCCGTTATACAGGAGTGGGTTGAGGTGCACGAAGGCTGGGCTGAGCACGTGATCACGGATGACATTGGCGGAGACGACACAGACGATTCATCGGACACTGAGATGCGACTGGGAGAGGAGAAGGTGTGGCTGCCTTGGTGCGAAACCCCAGTGATCTCGAGCTTTCTCTTCTCGTGTTGTTACAGCCTCGACGAAGCGAACCGCGTGGTTCGACGCTCGCATGGCAGCAATGAGCGGCAAATCGCTTTGATGCACCAAACTATCCGCGATGTGCTAGTGGAACAGCTGACGATGGTCACGACCAAGGTATACGACGATGCGGTCTCTCTTCTGATTGCTGCCAAGACGACAAAAGACGCGACGATGCTCAACTTTGGGGAGTACTGCGTCCTGCAGTTCCTGTTCGACATGTACTTCGTCCGCGCGACACTAGGCTTCTCGGACTTCATCCGCTTTGGCTGGGGAGATGAGCTGAATCCAGATGAGTGCAGCCCCGGACTGCTCCAGTTGAAGAAGCTCTTTGCCCGTATGCAAGAGTTCATCGACCCGGTGGACTGGGAGATCTACGGACCTCAGCTCGTGGAGAACGTCGTTCTCCAGTTCCGAAAGAGCCGCCTGCTCTTTTCTTCTCTATCAGAGTCGAACGACATCAACCAAATCAGTACGTTATCTTTGCGTCTGAAGCCTGGGGAGTTCATTGACTGACGCGAACGCCATTTCCTCCGTGTAGATGGCAAGGAGATCGTCGTAAATGCACAGGACACGCGGCCGTTGATCCGCATCATGGAACCTGTGGCGCGGTTTTCATTGCTGCCGGTGCCTTCCAGCAGACGAAAGTTTCATCGGAGCGCGTCGTCGGTCTCCCGGTCGAGTGAGGACGATCTGCCCGAGCCACGGAGCCGCGCGAACAGCCGCAACCTGTTCCATGAGTTGTCGGAAGACGGCGGCATGGAGTCCCAGCAGCCATCCGCATTGCGCTTCCAGAACCTCTTATCGGGCTCGGCTGGCTCCAACCTGTTCTCGGCCGCGGCCTCGACGAACCTGCTATCATCGGCGGCCAAGGGTATTGGGTTCCTGTCGTCAGCGATTCGCGAGGGCGACAATCGATCGAGCAGCTACTTTTGAGTGCGCGCGAAGCGATGGCAAGCGCGGCACTGGCGGCTACTGCCCGTTCTCCTTGCGCTTAGAATGCTTGTGTCTTGTGGCGTGTGGTTGTTTCTAGGCGACTACAACGCGATCGCTCCATTGAGCCATGACGCAGTGGAGCTGTGCTGATTTCTAGATGGATGCGTGTGCGCCAGCACGCATAGATCCCGGCTAACTACTCGCGGAACTTCATGGACACGGGCTCTTTCGAGACACCCCACGCCTCGTCGTACACCTTCTTGAACGACCCGAAGACTGCGGCTCCACCCATGCCGCCCACCGTATCAGACGCCTCGGCGAAGAAATGGTCCGTCACGATGCTGAGCGTGTCGGCCATGAGGTCGCGGATGACGCCATTGAGGCGGCTCCCCGTCTGCTTGAAGTCCGGCCCAGGGTTGAGCTCGAGCAGCCACACGTTGAAGTCCTCGTCGACCATGAAGTCGACGCCGTAGAGCTCGAAGCAGTTGGGCAGCGGCTGGAAGACGGAGAACTCACCCTTGTACGCGTCGAAGGTCTCGGCGGTGATGCGGCCGATGTCGCCCAAGATCTTGTGCTTCTTGGCCGATGCATCTGCGACGCCCTGCTCCGCCAGGATCTCCTCGATGTCGTCCAGCAGCATCACGCACTCGCTCTCGACGAAGTCGGGGTGGCTCTGCTGCTGGAACGTGTTGGTGATGTGCGCGTACGCGTTCCCAGTGTCGTCGTCGCGGTACTGCTCGAGCGCCGTGAGCATGAGGCACCGCTGGTAGACGAAGACCTTGAGGCCGCCAAGAGCGAGTACGTAGACGCGGATGTGGAACTTGCGGCCGCGCACTAGGAGTGGCCGAGCGATGTAGTCCTGCACGACCCACTCGCGGATGTCGGTCCACTCGTTCACGATGGCGCGCAGCTGGGCGAAGCTCGTGACGACGCTCACTTCCGCGCCTTTGTTGGTCGCGCTCGGCTTCATGATCCACCTCTTGCCGTCCGCCTGGCTGGCCTCGATCGCCTGGCGCACCTCCCACAGGCACGAGTCGAGGCGCTGGCGGAACGAGATGCCGAACTGCGCCATGCTGTCGTCGAACGCCTCCCACGTATCCACCACGAGCGTGCGAGGAAGCGCCTTGCTCAAGCAGCACGACGGGTGCTTGCGGATGTACTTGGACAGGTAGATAGACAGCTGCGCCTTGCGCGACAGCCCCTTGCGCACGCAGTAGGCGTTCGCCACGACCTTGCCGCTCAGCACGCTCTTCCAGTCCAGGTTCTCGTACTCGTCCCACTTTGGCAGCCGCCACAGCCATCAGCTTATCGATCCATGTGCCCAGCAGCCGCGATCAGGAGCACTCACAATGAGGTCGGGGAGGTCTGCGTCGGCTGGAGTGCGGGTCGCGGCACCACCATCCGCGTCTAGGACTGTGTACATGGCAGGGTGGATGGCGAACGCGCGCTCGACAAGCGGCGCGACGTACGCACTTGGTACACCCACACGCGCGACGAGGCCGGGCCGAAAGCCATCGGAGCTTCCTGCGGCGAGCAAGCGGTACCGGATCGCTGCCGCTTGCTCACTGAGCTGCCAGTGCATGGTGGGCATCGTCATCTCCATGGCGCTGCCGACAGTGTCGCGGCGGCCACTCAAACCCGCCAAGTGAGCTCCTCCGTCACGCCGCTTTTCGACCAATTAGAGGAGTATATTTGAATACATGCAGATATTGACAAACCATAGCGGTCCTTGAAGCGAGAGAGCGGCACCAATTGGCCGAAACCGCGTGAAAATCATTGACAGCAGCAATTGAACCCATGTCAGCATGAGCACCTGTATTCAGCAACCTACGGCGACTCCTTTGTATCCCGAGATTGTATCACTTCGCTTCCATAGGTTCACTCTCGCAGTTGCTCAATGAGAGGGTCTCTGGTCCAAGGGGGGAAGAATTTTGCGCCGTATCCGCCATTCTCGCTTTCTTCGAGGTGGCACGGGCGAGAAAGGCGTCGCTTGCTCTCCCGGCCGGACGTTCAGCGGACGGAAGGCTCCCACGCGCTGCCCAAGCGCGAGTGCCACGTGTGAATCGACGCAGAAGGCAGCCACGTGCTCGACATGGCGACGGCGAAGCGCACTCCGCGGCGCGAGGGAGAGAAGGTGTGGGTGCCGGACGCGCGCAATGTGTGGCAGCTCGGCACGGTCGTGGAGGACGATGGCGAGAAACTGCACGTCGTGGTGCCGGAGGTGGATGCGGAGCAGCAGTTCACGTTCGAGCAGGTGCACCCGTACGACCCGACACACTCGATGGACCTGGACAACATTGCCGAGATGGACAACTTGCACGAGGCGCCGCTACTCGACCTTCTGCGGCGGCGCTACCTCGAGGACAAGATCTACGTACGCGACTGCGCGGGCCGATCGTGCGATGGGGTGCACTTGGTTCTTGATGTGTCTGACCGGCGGCTCCTCGTGTGGTGCAGACGTATACGGGCGACATTCTGATCTCCATCAACCCGTACAAGAACATCCCGATGCTGTACAATTTCCCGGAGCTCGACTCGATCGGCAAGCTCGACAATCCCGTTCCGCACGTGTACTCGACGGCGCATGGCGCCTACCACGCCCTCTGGAAGGACGGCAAGTGTCAATCTGTCCTTGTATCGGGGGAGAGTGGCGCCGGGAAGACAGAGGCGTCCAAGTACATCATGCGGGTACGAATGCAGCGTATGCGCTCATCATCAGCAGTACCGATCGCAGGCATTATAGTGGCCACTCACTCTAAATGCATGGTTTGTTCTGATGTAGTACTTGGCAAACATCAGTGAGATCGGCAAGAAAGGACCGAAAAGCAGTGGAAAGAGCGCGCCGAGCAGTGCGAGTGGCGGAAGCGGGGGGAGTACAGAGGGCTCGTCGGTGGAGCAGTGCGTGCTGCAGAGTAACCCGCTGCTGGAGGCATTCGGTAACGCCAAGACAATCCGGAACGACAACAGTAGTCGCTTCGGCAAGTTCATCAAGATCTACTACCACAATGATGGCACGATCTCTGGCGCGACGACGAACCACTTCTTGCTGGAAAAGAGCCGCATTGTTGGATGCGCTGAGAACGAGCGCAACTACCACATTTTCTACCAGATGTGTGCGGGTATGCCCGCTGAGGAGAAAGCCGCGCTCAAGCTCAAGAGTGCAAGCGAATTCTTCTATCTGAACCAGGGCAACTGCATCCAAGTGCCGGAGATCAACGACAAGAAGGACTTCAAGGAGCTCGTCGAGGCTATGAAGACCGTTGGGATCGATGCAGAGCTAAAGAACACCATTTTCAGGCTGGTCGCGTGTGTGCTGCATCTCGGCAACCTCGAGTTCACGGAGAACGAAAAGAACGAGTCGCAGATCACCAACCAGGAGGCCATCAACAACCTTGCGGAGCTCATGATGGTGACGCCTGGCGAGCTCGAGTTCGCTCTGACGAAGCGCACGATTTCGGCTGGCGCACGCGGGTCCATGGCCGAGATCTCGCTGTCGTCGGTGGAGTCGGGCAGGTCGACGAACGGCCTCGCAAAGGACATTTTCAGCAAGCTCTTCGACTGGCTGGTGGGCCAGATCAACAAGTCCACGTCGCAGATCACTGGTGGTGGTGGGGCTGGCGGGACTGGGTCGGTCAAGTTTATCGGCATCCTGGATATCTTCGGCTTCGAAAGTCTGCAGGTCAACTCGTTCGAACAGCTTTGCATCAACTACACGAACGAAATGCTCCAGCAACAGTTCAACCAGCACGTGTTCGTGTACGAGCAAGAAGTGTACGTAGAGGAAGGCATCGACTTCTCGCGACTGGAGTTTAAGGACAATGGACCGTGCCTGGACTTGATCGACAAGAAGCCACTAGGGATCCTGCCGCTGCTGGACGAGCAGGCGATGCTCGGACGGCGCGCAAGCGACGAGAACTTCATCAAGAAGCTGCACCAGACGCACATTCCGCAGGGAAAAGTGCCCCCGGGTACTGTGATCTACTACTCCAAGCCACGGTTTGCGAACGACGAGTTCACGATTCACCATTACGCCGGCCAGGTAACGTACAATGTCACGGGCTTTCTCGAGAAGAACGACGACTCGCTCCACAGCGACCTCGTCTCCCTTATGGACAGCTCCAAGTGCCAGTTCCTTCGTTCTCTGTACCCAGTTGGCGACAAGAAGCCTGGGGGTGCGGCGGGCGGCAATGCGGCTCGCAAGCCTCTCTCCCGAGCTGGCAACAAGATGACGGGCACGATGACGGTCGGCCGCAAGTTCCGCGACCAAATGTCCAACTTGATGGTCGAGCTGAAGGCTACGGCGCCGTGGTTCGTGCGCTGTGTCAAGCCGAACAACCTCCGATTCCCGCAAGGCTGGAACGCCGAGCTCATTCTGAACCAGCTGATTTACCTTGGCGTGATGGAGACCGTACGCATTCGCCGCTCGGGCTTCCCCGTCCGGCGTTTGTTCGAGGAGTTCCACCAAAAGTACCAGATCCTCACACGCCACCTGCCCAAGGCGAAGCGAGGAGCCATGACGGAGAGAGAGCTGTGCGAGGTCATCCTGCGCCTCATCCCGCGGGAGAACTGGCAGCTCGGCCACAAGAAGGTGTTCCTTCGCGACAGCCAGCTGCGCAGCCTCGACAACGAGATGCGCAAGATCATGAGCGAGGCGGCGGTCAAGATCCAGGCGCAAGCTCGCGGTCGCGCTCAGCGGCGCCAGTACCTGCTCGCGCGTGCGCACATCATCTGCGTGCAATCCGTAGCCCGCCGATTCATCGCGCGCCGCTGGTTCCTCGCGACCAAGCGCCGCGTCATCCGCGTCCAGGCAGTGAGCCGTCAATTCGTCCAGCGTCAGAAGTACCAGCGCGTGCGGAAAGCTACCATCGTCGTGCAAAGTCGCGTCCGCGGCAAGCGCGCGCGCCGATACGCCTGGTACTTGCGCCATGCGCCGCCCGCCGCCACCAAGATCAATGCGCAAGCGCGCTGCTTCCTGGCTCGGCGTCGGTTTTTGCGCCAGAAGCGCGCGGCAGCCAAGCTGGCGAACGCTCGACAGGCTCGCCACGACCGCGCCGCTTTCATCGAGAAGCGCCGGGCAGCGTCAGTGATCGCGGCGCGGTATAAAGGTTACCGCGGCCGGAAGCAGTACCGCGAGATGAGGAGCGCGGCCATCGTCCTACACGCCGGCGGCCGAGGCTTCCTCGCGCGCCTCAAGTACGGCAAGTCCGCGCGCGAGCGGGCCGCTAAGCGCAACAAGGCGCAGATCCAAGTCGCGCGCGTCATCCGCGGATTCCTAGCTCGCCGGAGATTCGCAGTGGCGCGTCGGCGAGTTGTCATGATCCAGGCGCGTGTTCGGGCGAACAAGGTGCGGACTGAGTACCTCAAGGGCCGGGAAGCGACGATTGCGATGCAGACCATGATTCGCCGCAACCTGCTGCGGCGCAAGCTCGCCCACGACCGGAAGATGGCTGTCCGTCTCCAGGCGTTCGGCCGCATGATCATTTGCCGCCAGCGCTACCGCGACGAGCGCAAGAAGGTCGTCGTGATGCAGTCGCTCTGGCGGATGCAGATCCAGCGCCGGCGCTTTGCCAAGCGCAACGACCACATCGTGCTGCTGCAGTCGCTCTGGCGGTGCCACGCGCAGGCCACGCGCTACCGCGCCACACGCGAGAAGATCATCACGATCCAAGCCTTCTCACGCAGGGCGATCGCGCGCGCCGACTTCGTCCGCATCCAGCGCGCGACGCGCATTGTGCAGAGCGCGGTGCGCACGTTCCTGGGGCGGCGCATGTTCAAGAGGTGTCGCCGCGGCGTCGTCAAGATGCAGGCGCAGTACCGCGGGCATGTGCAGCGCGCCAAGTACGCGCAGACGCGCGGCCGGATCATCATGGTGCAGAGCGTGTTCCGCCAGAAGCACGCGTCGAGGCTGGCGAGCACGCGCCGCCGCGCCATGGCGCGCGTGCTCGGCGTCGTGCGCATCTTCCTGGCGCGCGTGCGCATGCGCAACCGCACCATGCACATGTTCGAGGCGGCTGACGAGTTCGACCTGACCGAGGTGAGCCGCATCGCGCAGGAGGTGCCCGGCATGCTGCGCGTGCGCGACCGGCAGCACGACATGATGTCGCTCGTGCACGTGGCGGCGCGCAATGGTGACTTGAACCTGGCGCGGTTCGTGCTGGAGGAGTCTCCGCAGCTCGAGGACCTCGTGTACGGCAAGGACGCGACGGGCAACACACCGCTGCACTACGCGGCGCGGGTCGCGCACCTCGACATGGTGCGGCTGCTGGCCAAGGTCGCCAACCGTAACTCGGGCTCCGGCGCGCACTTTGACTTTGGCGGCGCGCGCACGCGGAGCGCGAGCAGCGCGAGCTCCGTCGGTCCGGAGGAGCCGTCGCCGCTGACACACCAGCAGCAGATGGACAACCTCACCAACAAGCTCCGGTCCGTGTCGAGCGCGAGCACGGCATCGATCGGCACGCCGGGTCACGGATCCGCGCCGGGGCCGGCGCGCTCGCCGTCCAAGAGCTCCTCCGGGTCGTCCCTCATGATGCAGCCGTCGTTCAAGCCTGGCGATCACATGGCTCCGAAGCGCAGCGGCCGGCGCTCGCTCGTGTCGAGCGGCATGAACGGCGCGAACCGGCGGCTGTCGACGACCGGCGGGCTGCCTCCCGTGCTGCCGACCACGGTGCAGGTCGAGATCTACAAGGAAGGCTTCTTGCGCAAGGCGAGTGGTAACCGATGGGCCACCAACCGGTACGTGGTCGTGGACGAGGTGTGCCTGTCGTACTACAAGGCGCCCAAGGAGAAGGTGCCGCTCAAGATGCTCGAGCTGTGCGACGCGACGCTCAAGCGCGTCTCGCACGTGGACCACTGCTTCGAGCTGCACTCGCCGCGGCTCAAGTCGAGCAAGAACCCGGAGGGCATCATGTCGCTCGCAGCCGACTCGGAGGAGGAAGTGCACGAATGGATGGTCGCCATCCGCAAGGTGTCGGGCGTGCGTGTCACGACGTCTGTGCCCGCCTTCCAGAACATGATCTGCGTCGACACGAGCCTGCGGCGCGAGTACGTCAACATGAAGAACCGTGCGGGCTTCACGCCGCTGCACCTGGCCGTGCAGAACGACGAGGACGAGGGCTTCGAGGCGGCCAAGGTCGGCGTCTGGCTCATCGAGAACGGCGCCGACCCGAACGCCGCGGACGAGCACGGAGATACGGCGCTGCACTACGCCGTCGAGCTCAACCGGTACGACCTGGCCGAGACACTCATGAAGCGCGGCGCCGACCCGACCATCGCCAACAAGCAGGGGCTCACGCCCGTGAGCCTGGCTGAGGAGGACGACCTGCGCGAAATCCTGGACCCCGCGACCCACGCCGAGAAGGACGTGGAGCGGCTGCCGCTGCGTGGGCCGCCTGCGCGGCTGCAGGACAGCACGTACGTGTCGGTGTTCCTCGGCGCGGTCGCGGTCGCGACCGGCCCGATCATGGAGACGCCGCACTTCAACCTGTATGTGCTAGACGCGAACGGCGCGGTCGTCGAGCGCGAGCAGCAGACGCCCAACTCGCTCATCCAGACGGGCGGCAATTACTGGTGGTTCGGCAACTCGTGGTACATCCAGACGCCGCTGGAGCACCTCAAGGAGGGCTGCGTCGCCGTCATGGAGCTGCGCCACCGCAGCCTCGTGACCGAGGAGGTCGAGGTCGGCTGCTGGACCTTCTTCCGCCTCGACCTGAGCAAGATTACGACGGCCGCCGCCACCTTCGAGATGTACGCGCCGCCCGTGGACCCGATCAGCAAGATCCTGGCGCGGATCCCTGGCGATTCATTCCTACAGGCAGAGATCAATGTCTCGCTGTGACGCATGCGGGCGGTAGCGGCGCCTATTGCGGAACGATGCGAGCCGTGAGCGGCTGGGACGAGCCTCGACGAAACTGGCATCGATATGAACTGCATTAGCCGGAGAAACCCAGTCGGGGGCGGGCTGGCGGACGGACGGACAGACGGACGGAGAGGCTGGCCGCCTACCTGTCTACCTGTCTGTCTGCCTGCCTGTCTGCCTGTCTGTCTGCGTGCCCCCCGCGCGCACCATCGCCCCTACAGCACGCGGCGCTTCTTGGCCGAGTTCATGTACGGCCGCAGCACCCACTCGTTCTCGGCGTCCTTCTGGTCGCACGTGCCGAGCTTAAGCTGGTACAGCTGCAGCTCGAAGCGCGGACCGCACTCGTGCAGCTCGACCTCTCGGCCCGTCTTCTTGAACACGTGGTGCCGGAAGGACACGAAGTCGTTGTCGTTGGCCAGCGTGATGACGCGCTTGGCGTCCGCCTTGGGCACCGGGAACAGGTGCTTGAGCACGTTGCCCACGCGCCGGCCCAGCGGCGTCTCGAACCGATCCAGGATCACGTGCGGGTACGCCTCCGACACGGTCGCGCGGTCCTCGATGTCGTGCCGCAGCACCGCGTTGCTGAGCGAGAAGTAGGCCGTCGGCCCGTACGGCAGGTGGCTCACCACCAATCCGTCCGGCTCGCCGCGCGTCTCCGTCACGAGCACCAGGTCCGAGTAGTCATTCGCGCGCGCGCTCTCCACCAACTGCGGCCGCGGCATACATCCACCCACGCGTCACGTCAGCCATTCAGACAGCCCCATGATACCTCGCCCAGCCAAGCGGAGCGCACAACCGACAGACACGCACGTACGTCGCTCATGGTGTGTGCGCCGCGGTTGAGGCGCACGGCGTTGGGGAACACGAGACGCATCTCCTGCGCGAACTGCTTGAGCCGCGAGCTCGGGTCGCGGGATGTCGTGATTGCCACCTTGGGGTCCAGCATACCCGCCGTCTTGTACTCGTCATCGATGTGGTTGCGCGGCGCCTCGTGCGCCTCGTCGTCGTACTCCATCTCGTGGCGCAGGCGCTTCTCCGTCCCGCGCAGCTCCGTCGGGAGCGCCTTACCGCCTGCGCGAACGCAAATATACACCCGCACGTGCCCCCACAGTTGTCGCCACAGTTAGTCGTTGGTCGCGCCATCCATCCGCCGGCTCGGCCGTGCCGCCGTTGTACGCACTCCGGATGGCCTCCTTTAGCTGCTGCTTGTGCTCGTACAGCGCACGCTCCTTGCCCTCCAGGCCCTTGCGGTACAGGTACTCGCGGCGGAGACGCACATTCCTCCGCACAGACATGGCGCCTCGGCTCTCTCTCTCTCTCTCTCTCTCTCTCTCACTCTCTCGAGTGAGCGAGTGAGCGAGCGAGCGATTGACCCGCTGGGCAAATGCGCGTGCTGTGCCGCTTCGCCTCGGATCTCCGGACGACGAACGCCAATCAGACTGGGTTACGGCGCGTACCCCTCAAGTCGTGTGTAACCGATATTTCATTGTGAATCTTTCCAATGTGTTTGATCTGAAGTAGTCCATTACTCAACGATTACTTTCACAAGACACGAAATACACAAATTCATAGAATCCAAAAGTGGCAATTTGTGACGCCGTGTCGACGTACTGACAGCATGAAGCTTGTGTCGACACACACCAATTTCACTTCTCTTACGAGTGCTCATGTCTTTACATTGGCAAAGTCGAGGAATCGGTCGCAAATCTAAAGACACAGGCTCGTCGTTTGGTTTGTTGAAATCGGTGGCATTCATCCACATCAAAAATGAGCAAATGCAAATTCGAAGTACGTGAGGTATTGTGCCACCATCTGAAAATTCAACTCGGAGATTCCTTGCAATTCAGGATAGCCTTGAAATTTGGTATGCAAACGGGTTTACCTCAAAGTTGGTAAAAGTGACAGTGACGCGTTTACTCATGGCGAGTCGTGATTTTGATTGGCAAAACTAGGATCAAAACTGCAATATGACGGAGGATGAAAGGTACCAACCATTCCTTTATGAATCACTTTCATTACATGGCAGTCCAAGCACCCTATTCGGATCTCAAAATCGTTAAAGCAAACTATATCCACATTTTGACTTTTTGTGTTTCTATTCCGCTCCATCGCTATGCTTCATCCTTGAATCCATCAACAACATCACGAGGCCTCAGCGAACGCCGGACGAGCAGCGGCGAGCATAGGCAATGCTTCCAGGCGGTACGCTGAGCGCCGGAGAGCCGAGGCACAGGCTCTCCGAGACGAGGTCGTGGAGCTTGCTGCGCGCCTGCAGCTGCTGCGCGCTCAGTCGGCCTTGCAGCCGACACTATCGTTCGACGCGTTGGCGAGCTCGGTGCACGCTGCTGAGCTCGCCATCGCAAAACACAGAGCTGCTGGACCTCAGCGCGCGCTTGCACAATGTGCAGGCACACTGCTGCGGTCGAGCATTCCTGGCGACTTTCATCGACTGCGGTTTCGGTCAGCATGGGTCCACATTCGCGTTGTTCGCCGCCACCGCTGGTGTTGGAAGCAAGGACATCATAGTCACCGAGACGCGTTTGCGAGCTCGCGGCTCCGCTGTCCTCGCTGCGGAACACGTTGCAGCTTTCCCCGACGTCGAGGTACGTCATTAATCTGAATGTTTCTGTCGCTCATTTGACATTGCTGACGTGTTTCTATTGTGTCTAGTATGGGAATAGAGGAACCCATATATTTCGTCACTATACAGCTGGAGCATGGACGGCCATTCGGGAGGCGTCGCTGTGCTAGTGCGGCCGGGCGGTGCCTGGCGCGACCTCCGCCCTTGGCGTCGACGTATGATGGCGCAGAGCGTGGCGGAGGGTGTCTGCACCGGCGGAATGTTACACAACCTTGCGATGGCCACCGGCACGCTCTTTGGAGTGTGCTATGTGCTGGTGGCCAAGTATGCTCCAGCCAAGCCAAGACGACGCATCGTATTTTTCGACGCACTGATGCGCTTCAACGTGCCGGTTGAGTCGCCCGTCCTAGTGACGAGCGACACCAACTGAGCTCTCGATCCGGTCATAGACCGAGAGCCACCTCGACGCCGCCACGACAGAAGTGTGTTCGCCCTTGTGGCAGTGCCGCACGCCTGGGGCATGCATGATTTTCTTCGTTCTAGATTCCCTTTTCGCGTGACGAGCCGAGCTGACCGCCAGCGCTTCCGGCGAGAGCACACCTTCTGGTACTACCGCCCCGCCTCAGCGGCGCTCGGCTCGTCTCGGATCGATCGATGGTACGGCAACGAACGAGCTGCTCAACTGTTATCCTCAGTGACGCGCGAACGCGCGCCAGTGTATACCGATCATTAAGGTGTATGCATCGGGATGAATAGACGATTTGCTTGATTGCCACATTTTCATTCGAGTCTTCGTGGAACGTGCTAGCTAGCTTGGTTGCTTGCTCGAAGTGGGCGGCCGGACATGCGCCGGCAGCACGGACCCCAAGCAGGGAACGTGCTCCCTCCTCCCCGGCGCAGTTTCTGGCGAGTGACGAGATGCAGAGCACGGGCGGTCGACTAGAGCCACGTCGAATGCTCCTGCATGTACGAGCGTTGCTCGACGTCGCTGTGTTTCATCGCGGTGGTGAAATGGCTCGACGAGCCGTTGACGACGCCTCATGGGGTTCGCTACCGACTGCTGGAACCGACTGGTTCATTTCAGTCGCTCGCTTCACGTCTGGCACAGAATTTTGTCGACGCCGCATGCGCGTTGCGCGACAGCCTCCGTCTCCATCGCCACCGCGCATTTCTTGCCGCCTCCTCGAGAGCTCGAGTCATTCCACGAGAGCTGACCCGGAAGCGTCTGCATCGATTGTTGTGGCTGCTCTTGACGGCAGTCGTTGCGCTGCTGGTGCTTCATATCGGGAGGGAGCCACGACATGGAGGTCGCGGATAGCGACGGAGGTAGGAACGGAGTCGAGCATGACGACGCCGATCCGTGGCGCGACCGCTTCTTCCGCTTCGTCGGGCGGGACGGCGGATTCGAGGGTGACGACAACGTCGGCACTGACGCTCCGCGCTCCCAAACCGCGAGCTCGCTCCTGTTACGCGCCGGCGATAGTTTTGGCATCATAGTCTTGGGGTTCACGATTGGGTTTGGCATCACCAACGACCGCTGCTGCTGCTGCTGCTGCTGCTGCTTATGTCTGTAGGCTGGTTTCTTCATCGCCGAGGCCATAAAGGCGCCAACGTCGGTCGGAGATCCAGCTAACTCAGGTGGGAGCGCCGACGGAAGCGGGATGTCCCGGAAAAATAGCATCGGGCAGTTCGCCTTGTAGTGGCCGTGCTCCCCGCAGTACCAGCAATCAGTCAAGAACGCCAGCGCATTCGGGTCCAACCCAAAACCACCCGACGCAGACGCGGTTTTGCTACTCATCCGGTGCCGGCTAAGCTGGCTGCAGTTGCGAGTTGTGTGGTCGCTCCCGCGGCAGATGTAACATGTCACCGAGGAGTCCCACGCCGTCTCGTCGTGCTGGCAAATGTCCTCCCACCGCTGCCCGCTGTGGATCATGTCGAACGCGCGCGCAAATTCGTGCTCCAGCAGTTCCTGGCCAGCTTTGTGGAACACGACCCGACCGACGTCGTGTGCAAGCTCGAACGGGTCCTCGATACTGATGCGCCACGATACCGGATGGCTCCACTTGGTCGTCTTGGACAACACCGCACCAGTCCGCACGCTCACAACGTCGTCTTCCATATTGAAGCGCTGGGAGTAGAACTCGAAGAAGCCCGCCAGCAACGCGCCGACAGAGTTCACCTCAGAGGTGCCGAACGTTGATGGGATCGTTTCCATGAACGGAAGCTCGTTCAGCCGCTCCACAAGCAACGAAATGCTGGTCGCGGTCATCAGGTTCCGGAAGAGCGAGTCAACGGCAGGGAGCCGGATTTCCAAGTGCTGCGACTGCAAGTAGAATATGAGCAGCAGCGAGAAACCTAGCGGGTAGATAGAGCAGCACGAAACACGTCAGGCTCGAACCAACGGGGCGAAAAGCGCAGATGCAAGATGGCGTACCATATGAGCTCAGAGTCCCGTTGGCCGAATCGTTGATCCCGCGCTGTTTCGCCCAGTACTTGACCGCGAACACCAAAGGCCGGACGCGAGGATCCGCCTGCCCGTAGTACTTGAGCAGCGCTGTGTTGAGGAGCGCGTGTACGCCGCCGACGCAGAGATCGCACGAAACCTATGCGCGATAGCGCCGAAAGATGGCCAGTAAGCGCGAGCTCTTCATCGGCAAACAACTCATAGTCTGCATCCAAACCTGGCGTTTCGGGTCCCATAGCTTCAGGATGGGGACGCGCGCGTGGCGAACGAATTCGCGCACCTCAAAGTCTCCCTGGAGGCGCTCGCAGGCCGCCGAAAGAATGTCAATCTTCTCCTGTGGGGTAAAGTGGCCCTGAGACTCGAGATCAATGTCGTCGAAGTAGATCCCAAGGTCGAGATCGCACCCACCGAAGCCGAAGCCGCTGCAGCACGCTCACGGTCAGCATTAGGGTGACCAGTTCACATCCAATGGGCGGCGCTGCCAGATGCGTACCTCTCGGACGAGCCAAACGGGAGCACGCGGCACAGAGGCCACTCCTTGGCGAGTAGCTTCTCCACGCGGCGCCGAATGGCGCTCTTGTGCGCGATCTCCGCGGCGTTCGGCTCCAGCTGCTCGAGCAGCGCGATCGAGTCGATCGTGAGCTTGCACACACTATTCGCAGCACCCATGTCGGTTGCGGGCGCTGGGTTGTTTCGGTGGGGAGTCGAGGTGCTGCCGATACGGGGATTTCCGATGTGAAAGGAGAAGCAGGGGGAGCTACGGCGCGACCAATCTCCGCCGCAGGTGACGCGTATCCAGCAGATCTTTCTGCGCACTGCTGCCTTTTGCCGCGCCGCGTTCACCTCCTTCGCGTTCTTTCTGCAGACAGCCGTCACCGGTCGCTGCCCGAATCTGCTCGAAGCGGTGCGTCGTCGTCAAAACTCGCGCAGAGATTTAAAGCTTGAAGGCGTCTGCGCCGGCGCCAGGGGTCACGACTAACTCAACCAGAGCGCCAGGGCCGCGTTGTTCATCGCGTGGAGGGCGAGAGCGGAAGGAGGCGCGCCAGCAGCAAGCAGCCACAGGCAGGCACGCAGACAGACGGACAGACGGACAGGCCGCCCGGAGTAGTGCGGCGAGAAGCGAAGCGCCGCGAGGGTTGCTTCGGTCGTTCGCTGCAGGAAGTTCGTCGACCACTTGGAACGCCCGTTGTCCGCGCCGGTTCGTTCAGCTCCAGGCGTCAAGCAGTGCGCGTCGTTGGCGGCAGCGCCGGCTGGACAGCAGCGGAGCGACCGGCAGGAAGGCGCGTCGAGCCGCTGGCTTGCCCCCGCGTTGAAGAATGGGCGACATATAGGGTGGAGGGAGCCGCGTGCGTCGCACGAAGCGCGGGGGAAGAGAAATGGCGCAATCGAAGCACATACATTCGGCAAGTGTAGGAGAGTGTTGGTCTCCGCGCGGTCGCCACCCGCCGTCGACCGCGCAAGTCACTTGGCTCCAGTATTGAATCGTGGCGCGGGGTTTCCGTTCAACATGCATGAATCTGCGCGAACTTGCTGTTTGTATGTGGTGAGGAGAGAAAAGCGGCCACGAATCTGCACAGTGCGTCGTGCGCGGCGGCGCTCCACCAAGGCGCTTTTTTCGCCAAGCTGCAGCAGTACGGAGTAGTGTGTGCCCAGTTCTCGCTGTCGCCGCTCGTTCGGCTCGCGCTCACATGAATCAGTCGGCTCCATGCAGTGCCTCAAAGTGAAAAGCCACTACCATCGTATATCGAAATGTAGACAACTAAACAAGCGGTAGCGGACTCGATGAGCTCTCCGCCAGGACGCTTGTCCAGCGTCTTGGCACCGACTCGAAGTACGGGGTGCCCGGTGATCTCGCTGCCACGTTCCAACCACGCGCGCGCGTCCTCACGCACTCTGCCGACAGAGCTCTGGCGAGTGTCCAAAGCCGGCCACCTCGCACTCGGCGAGCAGCGTGACGTTGATGGCGGCGTTGGTGTCACGATCCCAATGGCTGCAACCGCAGTCCTGGTTGTCGAAACGCAGCACACGATGACAGCGATGGAGCTCCAACTTTCCCTCATGCACGCGGCGAACTGCCTTGCTCTTCTGCCGACGCCGGTGGTTCTCCTTGCCGCGGAGACTCGTGTCCGCGAGATAGCGCACCTTCGACAACGGCTGGCCACAGGTCGAGCAGAGCTTGCTCGTGTTCAACTCCTTGAACAGAACCATCATCGCGCGTCTGGCGAGCGCCTCGCGCAGTCCCTTCACAGTGCTTCGAGCACGTCCGCGAATATCACTGCGTCAACTCCAGTCTCCATACGCGACCAGTGTCTGCGCGTCAGGAACCGGCACAATGCGCGCCGCGATCGTATTCACTGCCACTTGCGCGCGCCGCTTCTGGAAGCATCTCCTCTTCGCAAAGCAGTGGTTCTAGCAGAGCCGCAGCAACGGCTGCAGGTGCGTCAGCACGTAGCGCAGTCGCTCAAGGTAACACGCATACGACGAGGTCTCGAACGACGCCATCTCCGCGACGCGGTCGCTGTACTCCTGTGGGAATCGTGCGTGGAGAGAGACTTCTCCCACGCATTCCCTCGTCGAAACCCCGCCAGGTGCCGGTATTCCTTCGAGCTCACGCTCACGATAGTATCCCCGTCCTTCGTCCACCCCGTCGCAAGGCGAATAGCGAGAGCAGGCGAAACCCCTCCTCACCATGCTGCAAGGAGTCGCCGGCGAAGCGGTACCCGCGTGGCTGCTTCTGCCTTCTCCGCCGCCAGCATTACCGCTGCCTCGTCGCCACCTCCGGGCATTGGGGCCGACGGACTGCTCAGCACGGAGCGAGGGTCATCTCGGGAGCTGGGCCGCGAGCAAAGAAGTTTCGCGAAAGCGTCGCCACGTCGCAGGCGTCACGCCTCGATCGGACGTGCCGGTGCGTACCGTTCGTTGCCGCTTGATTACGGGTCTCTCGTTCGGTGGTGTAAACGTTTGAGCGCGATGCACCACCGACTGGAGACGTCGTTCCATCGGTGGCGCAAGCCAATTCCCCCAACGTGACTCCGTTGTTCCGTGGCTGTCGGAAGCAAAAGTGAGAGCGCGGAGCCTCACGCTAGCGATCGATCGCCTCCGTTCGCGCGCTCCCCGAGCGCCGCCCACGCACCCCGAGCTCCCCAGCACCCACGTGTAGGCGCGCGCGACTCCGAACCGCCAGTAGGTGCTCGCCCCCTCCGTCTCGGAGACGCCTCCAGAAGCCCAGGGGGTATTTTTACCTCGCCGACCTCCCCTCGATGCCAAGCGAGGCGGCGGAGAAGGAATCGCCCCCCTGAGCCCGTCGGCGCCAATCGCGCCGCGTATTGCCCCGCGTCGTTTATCAAGCTAATCGTCCGCCTCCGCGCCGGCACTTCCTCGCTGTGTTGGCTCGTAGCAGCCTAGCGCCGTCTCACCCCTCCCGCTACCGAGCGAGCGACCGGTCCGCATGGATTCCAAGGTCTGGCAGCGCGCCGTCGCGGACCTGAACCCGCCAGGCGTCCCAAACTCGTTTCGCCATGCCAAGAGCCAGCAGAACATCGCGTCGGTGCTGCTGCGGCGCGAGTTCGGTGGCCGCCGGCAGCAAAAGTCGGCGCGCGTGCTCGGCAACGACAAAGAGGAGAACTTCTGGGCCGAGAGCGAGAGCGCCAGCAAGGTATGTGATCCGCTGCGCTACTGCTGCGCTAGTTGGCGCGTGGGGCGAGGTGTAAGCGAGGGCTGACTGACCCACGTACGCTCGTTACGTGCATGCGTGCGTCTGCTACGAGCAGCACCAGAGCCGGTACTTTGAGCTACCTCCCACAACCAAGTCGACGATCTCCATCGCCATTAGTCCGGACGGGTACGTCCACGTCCAGCCATGAGCCCGTAGATGGTGAGGAGAATACCCGTTCTGACGGCGAATGTGCGTTGAATGCAGGAAAACGTTTGCGTCCACGCATGGCGACCACACGGTCAAGATCATTTGCCTTGAGACCGGTCGCGTCCTGCAGGTACTGGCATGAGGAGAGGCGTTGCTGCTGCTGCTGTTGCTGCTGCTGTTGCTGCTGCTATTGCGTGTTGGCAGCCGCACTAACCTAGCTCGGCTACTGCTGCTGTCGTATCGGGAACCCAGACGCTCGTCGGCCACCCGCGGACGCCGTGGAGCGTCAAGTTCCACCCAACAGATCCTCGATACGTTGCCTCCGGCTGCCTCGGGTTCCAAGTCAGGTGCGCTTGACCTCTCCTCCCTCGTGTTCCCACTCGTATTCGTACTCTTACGACGTCGCACGGCGCGCGACCACAGGTTTTGGGACATCGAAACGGGTCGGTGCTTGTACATGTCGACGCTTCGCCACGCGATCATTTCGATCTCGTTCCATCCGTCGGGCGACATTTTGGCGATCGCCAGCGGGACCTGCGTCTATACATGGGACTACCAGGTGCGCTTCCTCGAGGTAATCCGCCCCATGCTTATCGTTTGCGCTCACTGGCGACTCCCTCCTTGGTTATCCATATCCAGCACACGCTCCCGCGTATCGCCATGTTTAGCTATCAGACGCTGCGCTCGGTCACGTTCCTGCCAGATCCGACCAAAATCATGGTGGGCGAAGCCAACGAGCGGTATCTGGTATGTTGGTGCCCAACGTTTGCTCGCGATCGCAGATGCAGAATGGCTGACCTGGTATGGTGCGACCGCCTGCATTGACACAGCGGCCCCAGGGCCAATCACCTCCATCCGACCTCACTGTGACGCTAACGATGTGGGACTTCGATCCGTCGTGGGCACTCTCGCCCGAGCCGCACTTGGTGAAGAAGGCGATGAGCAACAGCCGCGTCATCCTCTCTCACGCGCTCATATACAACGACGGTGGCTTTGACGTGTCGCGGTGCGGACGGTACCTGGCGATCTGCGCGGACTTTTCGCTGCGCCAGGCCGAGAAGGAAGTGGACATGGTCGCTGAAATGGACGCGTCCTCCGACATGGAGCAGATCTTGGCGACCGTGAACCAAGAGACCGCTGGCGTCGAGGTACCCGGGACAGACGAGGTTGCTGCCGACGTCGCGATCTCAAACCTCCAAGCGCCAGCAAGCACCAACGACAGCAGCTCTTCCATCACAAGCACGGCGGCGACGATGCTCCCGCGGGTTCGTGTGACGCCAATGTCGATGCCGATTCAGCCGCCAGCGCGATTACTAGCTCTGCCCGGCGTCCAAACGAGCACGGCGTCGAGCATGATGACCCCGCTTCAGTCCTCGGTCCCGGACCTCGGATCGCTGTCGATGGACCAGTACATTGAGCAGCACATTCGACGAGTACGACCGCGGCTCCATCCTCCATCAGGCATGCACCGGCCCCCTCGCGCGACCGCTAGGATCGCGCGGCTGCCGAATTTCGGCCCTTCCACGGCGGTGACGACAGCGGCGGCGACAATGGCCATCCCACAGCAGCCGTACTCGCGCATCCGACCGAACATTGCGCTCAGCCGGACGCGGTTCACGCGCAACCAGCGCAACCGCCGCGGCCGCCTCGCGACGGAGAACCAGTCGACGTGGCTGGCGCTCATCTCACTGGATCCGCAGCAGCTTGGGCGGGTGGTTCAGACGTGCCACCTGGCGGAGACGGCTGCCGGCGGGGTGACGTCGGTCAAGATCTCTCCCACGTCGTCGTACGTGTTGCTCGGCTATGGCGTGCGCGACCGGATACAGCGGTACGTGCGCTTTGGTGGCTGGTGTCCATGGTAGTCGTTGCTAAGGGCATGGCTGATAGTGGCATCTTGACTTTCCGCAGGGACACGGAGTTCCGGGTTCATCGCGTGACGCGCATCTACCGATGGGAAGACATGAAGCTGCTCTCGCATGTGGAAAGCGAGCTGGACGACGTGAACATTGCGCTCTTCAGCCCGATCTGTGGCGGCGGCTTCCTCTACGGCACCAAGCAGGGCAAGCTGCGCATCTGCAGCACATTCCGCGGCGACTACGAGGATGAGCAGAACTGCAACGTGCTGGACGGGAACCGCAGGTGCCATTTTGACCAAGTGGTGGATCCCCAAGACGAGGAGGAAGACGAGGAGGAGGAGGAGGAGGAGGAGGAGGACGAGGAAGATGAGGAAGACGAGGAGGACGAGGAGGACGGAGAAGACGACGGAGACGACGGAGAGTATGACAATGGAGCGGGTCAGGAGGACGAGCACGAGTTGGGAGGCAACAACCGCGGACTGGACGTCCGCAACGACGATGAGGACACCGAGATGGTCGAGTGAGGCCGTGCCCCAAAGTATCAGCCTTCCTTTGTATTGTAAAATACGTCGAAGTATGAGGGGCGATGCGATCGACCACGTCGGCGCGATCAGTGCTGTTCGTCGTCCACGATGCGGCTGCGGTCGGCACCATGGCCGAACGTCTTGGAGAGGAACATCTCCTTGTCAAAGTCGCTGCCGAGGAACTGCGCCTTGTCCACCTTGCGCGCGCGGTTGATGAGCTCGGCGCGCTCCTGTCGATGCGCGCTCTGGCTCTGCCGCCCGGCGTCGCCACCGCAGCCCCAGACCTCCATGGCGTGGACGGTGAACATCTTGCGCGCCGACAGCGCGCCGGGCTCGAACGACAGGTCCTTGGGCGTCGTGTAGCTGTTCTCGTCAAAGTCCTCGCTCAGGAACAGACGGAACGCGTTCGTGTCGCCGCCCATGCCGAGTCCCCGAGGCAGTGCGTAGCCTTTCGAGTTGAGGTACATGTAGTTCTCGTTGGCCCCGCTGGGCGTCACGCGGTAGACGCGGATGTCGGGCGACGCGCGGAACAGGAAACACCCATTGCCGCCGTAGAAGCGGCTGGACTCCTTCCACTCCGTGTCACAGAACATGCCAAACACCGCTGGTTGGTTCCGCCAAAGCAGTCAGCCGAGACTCGAGCACGTCAACGTGTCCAAGGAGCCAGGCACGCACCTCCATCCGTGTCCTGGATCACGATGAGCGTGGGGCCAGCGTAGCCGAGGGTATGGTAGCACAGTCTGTTGAAGCTCAGTCCGTCCTGTGAGCTTGTGTACAGTCGGTCGAGCTGACTCTGCAGCGCCGTCGTCGCCGTCGACAGGGAGATCAGATGAGCTCTAAGCAGCCGATCACACGGTTAGTCGCAGTAGGAGGGGCTCATCAGCAATCCAAGCTACTATCAGTCATGTCAGTGCGTACTTGGACAGGATCGCTGACTTGTGCGAGACGCGCGGCGGCGAGTATGATGACCGAGCGAGCGAGTCAAAGCTCCGGCGTGCCATCCATGACACAAAGATCGAGTACAGCAGCGGGCACTGCGCGCTCGTCCACCGCACGAATTCGTCGACCGAGACACGGGGGTTGTCGCCTTGGCCTGACGCAGAGGCGACGGACTGAGCGAGCGTCAGCGCGACGTTTACGCCGGCGTCGGCATCTTCCTCGACAGCAGTCGCATCAGCCATGAGCAGAACCGCAAGGAACAGCGACGCCAGCTGTTGCTTGTTCATGAGCTCATCGTTCTCCTTGCTCCCGGAGGAGAAGAGCAGAAACAGAGAGAGTAGGACTGACTGGGCGGGCGCCCTAGTACATTGCGCGACTGGTCTCGCCAGGCAGCGCAACGCAGTGAGATGTCATGGTGTATCCAGCAACGGAATCCGTGCAGAATGCGCCATACCAGCTTCCACGAACGCCCGCAGCGTCAGCGCGCTCTCCGCCTCACTGTTCATCTCCATCTGGCGAACGCAAATCCGGTAGAACGAGGCGCCGACGTGCTCCAGCGGCGCCGTCGCCTCTGCCGGCGCGGTTGCAGGGTTTGAGAACGCCAGCCATTGCTGCGAGCCGTTGCAGCGTATCCAATTCAGCGACTACGCGCTCGATAGACACGCGCACTGCCCACGCATCCCCACCTGGAGCTTAGCTGTTGCTGTGGCGGGAGACTGGCCCGCCACAGCCTCGTCGAAGCGCGCAGCCAAACAAGCGAATTCCTGGACGGGCATTTCGTCGGCGTCAGTCGCCCCAAGGTCGTGCTGGTAGAAGAGAAGAGGCGCTGCAGCGCTTAAGAGCGGGATACCTCGTCGCTGAAGGGGCCTTTCCATTCGCCGCCGCCCTTGCCGCCGCTCTTGCCGCCGCCCTTGCCGCCGCTCGACGAGGTGTTCCCCATGGCTTGCCACGATGCGGAGCGAACTCTTCGCGAATGCCCTCCATGCGCACAGTGCGTCCTTCAAAGAGTTGGCACGATGCCATTGGTCCAAACAATGTCATTACGCAATATTACTTGTTAAATATCGCATGAAAGAATCTGTTTTTATCCTATCAAACATGTGAAAGTGCGACTGCGTTCATACTTGCTGCTGGGCTGGGCGATGTTGAAGCGCTTTGCTTGAAGTCGCGCTTTGCATGGAACTCCTCGTGCCAGTGTGACGCTCAAGGAAATGCGGCGCCTGGAGGTTGGATCGATCGAGCGAGAGCTGGTGGAAGACGGTAAAAGGATGGGATGGGGCGGCTGAACGGCGTGGGGTGAAGCCTGTGCCGCCTTGGCTCATCCACTCGATGGACGAGCTATCAATAGCGCGAACGCATGAACCTCTATCATTCTATATTGAAATGCTCGCTGCCGGATTCATGTAGGAGACAATACCACAAGAAACCTATGTATATCGATGCATGCCGTAAATTGGTAGAACAACTGATGCGTTCAACGTGGTTTCTCCGAGCTATTCTCGGTGCGAGCCAACATGGCGGTGTGAGCCCAGGTCAAGATGAACCCGGAGCGCCACTCGCCATTTCCTTCCAGCACCAAGCGCAGACAGCTAATACAGCCACGTCACAGACTCGCTGAACGACTCGGAGGTACTGAAGAGCAGCGCACAGCGAGCGTCTAGCCGAGAGCAGCCGCCAAGAGCCCAGCAGCAAGTCGCCGCGAGCAGCAAGGCTACGTAGGAGCCGTGCTGGCCGTTGCTGGTCCGTCGTGGCCAAAAGACTACGCGAAGCGGCCGACGAGAGTCTCCAAGCCGCCGGTGACCGAGCAATGACGCTCGTATCACGGCTTCGAAGGGCTACTGCCGGCGTGGCAGCTGCCGCGACGCTCTGGACTCGCTCGGCCTCGGTCTCGGCCCAGGAGTGCTCGACCACGTGCGGCACGCCGAGTCTGAGCTTCTGCTCGTCCATCTCGTTCGGCGTCTGCGGTTCCCACTACGCGTGGGACGAGCTCGATGACCTGGCGGCCACGGCGTTCGACCGCTGGGCCAACGCGACGGCCACCAAGCTGGTCCAGCTGCCGCAATACACGGAGCTGACGAGCGACGAGCTGCAGACGGTCATCGAGACGCTGGACCTCGCCAACACGAGCAGCACGTGCGGCGCCTTCCTCAAGCGGCTCGAGTGCGCCGTGCACTTTCCCGTGTGCGAGATTGGACGCGACTACAAGCGCCTGTGCACCAGCTCGTGCCGTGAGAACGCCAAGAAGCTCTGTCCAGGGCTGACGAACGCCTGCGGCACGTACGCCTCGGACGAGCTCGAAGGCAAGAGCAACTGCTTCAAGCTCGACTACTCGGGCCCAGCCGTCGGCATGTGGGTCGCGGGTTTCCTCATCTCGCTCATCTTCTCGGTGCTCAACTCGGTCGGCATCAACCTGCAGAAGCTGTCGATGGCCAAGAACGAGGCGGCCGAGGTCAAGAAGGGCACCTTCTCGCAGCCGCTCTGGGTCATGGGCTTCGCGCTCGTCTGCCTCGGTTCGCTCCTCGACTTTGTCGCGTTCGGCATGGCTCCGCAGACGCTGCTGGCGCCGCTCGCGGCGCTCTCGCTCGTCTGGAACATGTTCATCGCGCCGGTCTTCCACAAAGAGAAGGTGACACGCGCCAACATCGTGGCCACCGTCATCATCTTCGCGGGTGTAACGTTCACCGTCATCTTCGCGGGCCACAGCACGCCGTCGTACGAGCTCGAGGACCTCATCCGGCTGTACGGGCAGCCCGTGATGCACGCGTACGTCTTCCTCATCGTGTGCTTCCTCGCGACCCTGCTCCTGGCCACGCGCTACATCGAGCGCACGCACAACTTCGAGGGCGGACTGTACCACATCGTGTGCTACGGCGGCGTCGCCGGCACCTTCGGCGGTCAGTCCGTGCTGCTCGCCAAGTCCACGGTCGAGTTGCTCAAGAGCGCCATCTGGGGCCAGGCCGGCGCCTACATGTTCACGCAGTTCACGTCGTACGTCATCATCGCGGGCCTCGGCGGCTGCCTCGCCTGCCAGGTGCACTTCCTCAACGGTGGGCTCGCGCGCTTTGACGCGCTGGTCGTGATCCCAGTATACCAGAGCTTCTGGATCCTCACGAGCGTGCTCGGCGGCATCATGTACTTCGAGGAGTACGTGAGCATGACCAAGCTGCAGATGAGCATGTTCTCGCTCGGCGGCGTCGTCACCATCTGCGGCATCGTCTTCCTGCTCAAGACGCGCCAAGCGGGCAGTGACGGCGGCGGCGACGGCGGCCAATACGTCGAGTTGGTACGCCGCGCACTGACACGCTCGTATCGTCGAGCGCGGACGCACACGGACTGACATCGCTCGCGTCGCTCTTGTCGCTGCTGCAGTCGGTCACGCCCAACTCGGCCTGGGTCGCCGAGGACTCGGACGAGGAGGAGATCCAGCTCAAGCTGGCGCCGGCGCAGTCGCCGGCAGGCGCCAAGCACGAGCTTGGTGGCGGTGCGCGCGTCGCGCCGAACCCTCGCGCACCGGCCGCGTCGCCGTCCTCGGCCGTGTCTCCGGCGCCGACGAGCGAGGCGGACCTGTCCGCGGCGATCTACCGCTCCAAGCCGTCGTCGCCGGCCAAGAAGGACCGGCGCAGCACCGACGACGGCGACGACGACGGGTTCTTCTGACCGACCGAGTAGCCGACGTCGTGGTCGTGGTCGTGGTCGTGACGGCCGCGACTCATAGCGACAGCGATAGCGATAGAGGCGGGCGGCGGTGGCCGCCAGTCCGCTTGCACATCGACTGCATCCATCCATGCTTCAAGAGCGCCGCCGTCTCCCCTACCGACCCGCGGCAGCACTCGACTACCCTGGTCTGCCGCCGAGCCACAAATAGCCCGCCGCCGCGGTCGTTGCGCGCTGCCAAGGGGTCGTGGGTCCTTGTCGCTCTCGCTTGCCAGCCTCCTCTCTCTCTCTCTCTCTCTCTCATTCCGACGGTGCCTCGCCTGCCATGGCCTCCAAGTACGCCAAGCCGCTGGCGGTGCCCGCCGAGTTCGCCGACGTCCTGCGCACCTTCACGCGCGAGGCGCTGCGCCTGCAGGGCAAGCTCGAGACGCAGGAGGCCATCTTCGAGTTCGGCGCGCAGTACTTCCGCGACCTGCTGCACAAGCGCGGCGGCGGCGCGGCGGCCGGCGCGTCTACCGGCGCCGGCGGCTCTGCGCGCACCAACAACGATGCGGCCAGCGACTCGCCCGCGCCGCTGTACGCGCAGCTCGGCGAGGACGAGCTGCGCCACGCCGTGACGGACGCGTTTGAGGCCGTGCGCGGGCAGGCGGGAGACGGCGACTCGCCGCGCGCGATCAGCTTCCTCGAGCTGCGGCGCGCAGCCGCGCAGCTCGGCGAGCGGCTAGAGTTCTCGCCCGCGGAGCTGCGCGCGCTGCTCGCCGAGGCGGACGAGAGCGCCGAGGGCGGCGTCGACCTCGACGGTGCGTCCGCTCTCGATGGAAGTACCGCCGCGCCATGTCCCTCGGCCGTCGACTCACCACCGCGCTCGCGGCCGCGCAGCGTTCGTGCCGCTGGCGGCCGACGCGGCGCTGGCACTGCGCGCGTCGCGGCCGCAACGCCTGGCGCGCGAGGCGGCGAGCGGAGGCGCACAGCTCCTGCACGGACTGACGCGCGAGGAGATGGAGGCGCTGCTGCGCGAGCGGCTGCAGCGCCTGGACGAGGGCGAGACGGGCGCCGTGCCGCGCGCCGCCTTCCTGCAGGCCGTGCGCGACGCCGACCTGGGCCTCACGCGGCGAGAAGTGAACATGCTCATGGCCGAGGCGCCGGCCGCGGACGCCGGCGCCGACCGCGTGGCGTACCACGACGCCGTGCCCATGTGCTTCCCCGTGCTCGCGGAGGCCGCGGCCGCGGGCGTCGTGGCGCTCCCGCGCGAGCAGGACGAGCTCGCGCAGCTCGTGCTCGAGGCGTTCGCGAGCGCGGACGCCGAGGCGACCGGCGTGCTCTCGGTCGCGGAGCTCTCTCGGCAGCTGCGCGCGGCCGACCTGGGGCTCACGCGGCTGCAGATCGCAGCCGCCATGGCCGAGGCGCAGGAGGACGAGGGCGGCTGCGTGCGCTGGGACAAGTTCGCGGCCCACGCGGCCGGCATGCTGCTCGCGCTCGTGCGCCTGGGCGACGAGCCGGCGCGCGCGGCCTTCGTGCTGCAGCACCGGCAGAGCGGAGACTGCTACGCAGTGCTCGGCATGCACCAGCACGCGCTCGAGCAGGCGCTCGCGCGCGCGCTCGAGGCCGCGGACGAGCCCCAGCGAGGGCTGCTCGCACCCGGCGAGCTCTCGGACGCGCTCGAGGCCGCGCTGCCGGAGCTGAGCCTGCGCCAGCGGCGCGCGCTCCTGGCTCTCGCCGAGCCCGACGAGGCGGGCGAGCGCGAGTACGCGCTGCTCGTGCACTCGGGCTTCCAGGTGCTGCAGCTGCTGCAGGAGTATGACCGCATGGTCACCGAGGCCTAAGGCGCGCAGCCTCGACGGCGACGCCACCGCTCGCTTGCGGCGCTAGATACACTCTCTCTCTCTCTCTCTCTCTCACCCCATCGATTGGTACATGCGTCCGCGCCGAAAGTGCTCGGCTCGACGCGGTAAATAATAGCTAGGAACAGACACGCGCGTGCCTCACACGGCGGCCGCGGCGCTCGTGGGTCCGCGGTCGCTGCAGCCGAACCCGGGCTCGGACACCATGAGCATCGCGCGCATCTTGCGCTGGAAGCGCTCGGCGTACAGCGGCGGCGGCGCGGCCGAGATGCCCAGCGCGTCCTGCCGCAGCACGAGCGTCTTCCACAGCCGCTCGAGCCGCTTGCCCCACGTCCACGTTTGCAGCATGTCGACGACGCCGAGCGTGTAGTAGTCGGGTCCGATCACGACACTCGCCTTGAAGCCGCGCTTCTCGACCGTGCGCGAGCCGACCCAGGCCTGCGCGTCGTCGTCCAAGCCGAGCGCCTCCAAGTCCGGCGCGCCGAACGACACCGACTCGTACCGCTCCAGCCGCGTGCGGAGCAGCGGTGTCGCCGTCGTCGCCGCTGGCTTGGGCTCCTCGTTGAAGTTGACCACCGAGTAGCGGCAGTTGCGGTTGAACGTGCGCCGGTTGACCGACTCGACCTGCTCCAAGTCCTCGTCGCTCGACGCCTCGGTCGGGTCAGGCTCGACCGACAAGGCCAGGAACGAGTCGTTGCCGTCCGGGTGGCACGACGGGTAGTTGACCTTCCTCTTCGTTGGCGACCGCTTCAGCGGCACGTCGCTCAGCGGCGCCGAGTCCACGACGTACTTGGTGCTGTGCACGCTCAGTAGCAGGCTGTAGTCCATGATGCCCTGCTCGCACAGGAAGCTGCTATCGCTCTCAAGCTGCTGCACGATCTCCTCCGCTGCGACCGTGAGCAACGAGAGGTTCAGCGAGTCCGTCAGTCTGCGAACATCCAACGACCGAGTCCGCGCACTCGCGCGTCGATAGCGGGCGGAGAGTGAGTGTACCTGTCTCGGGCAGCACACGGAGCTTGCGGTGGAAGTCGTTGTCTTTCAGAACGACGTGCGGCATGTGACTGCCTCGAATGCTGTACGGACAAAAGTCGCTGTTTCGCACGGCGCAGGTCGAGTTAGGTCTCACCAGTGAGCACGGGTCGCCGCCAGTCAGGACGCACCTGGTGCCATAGCGGAACGCGTTGTTGCAGTACGTGCAAATGACCGTCTTGCCGGGTGGAATCGCCTGCAGTACGAGGCACAGCAACGCCACAAGCAGTGCGTTAGATCGCCTCGCCGAGAACTCCACGGGCTCGCAGCAACACCAGCGAGGCAGACGCACCTTGGCGTTGCGGTTGACCCACGAACCCTTGATGTCGAAGAACTGGTGCATGCTCACGCGGCCGATGACGTTGCCCATGACGACGAAGTTGAACACCTGACCGTACATCTCGATCGAGTGGCACCCGTAGAAGCGCGTGAGGTGCGAGCCCGGGTTCAGCTTCATGTGGCGGATGTATGCGGGCAGCATCCGCAGGAGCACGTTGCGCTCGCTCTCGGTCACCGACTTGACCAGGAAGGAGTAGTCGGCTGTGTAGAACATGAAGGCGCCGCTGGAGCCGCCTGACTCGATGCGCTCGTGGCAAGTGGACATGAACGACTTGCGGTACAGAGTCTCGTTGATGCCAAAGCCCTGGCGGATGTCCCGGAAGTGCTCCGGCTGGTAGTCGTCGAAGCGCACCGTCATGCCGAGCTCGTGCAGGCGCAGTCGGACGATGCTTCGGCCGTCCGTGATCATCGGCGAGTTCGATGACGCCGCCACGACGCCGCGAGTCGTGAAGTGCAGCACTTCCTTCCGCAGCGCGAGGTTCAGCTGCGGCTGCAGGTCAATGTCCACGTCGCTGTACCGGTCGCCCTCGAACACCTCACTCCAGCGGGAAGACTTGCAGTCGAACCGCGGAAAACCATTGATGGTGATCCAGATCACCAGGTCGATGAAGCCTTTGGCCGTCTGGATGAACGATGCAAAGCTGCGCACCGTCTTGAGCGCGTCTGGGTGTCGCCACAGGAAGGACACGTCCGCTCCCCAGAGCGCGATGAGAACTATCTGGTAGACGATATAGGCGACAGTGAAGATCCTGGCGCTGCGGATCACATCCTTCTTGGCCGTGAGCGCCTCGTTCATCCCACCGTACGGATGCGTGCGGGTCTCGAGGACCGAGAGCACGACCGCGAACACGACGAAGAGCACGACGACCAAGTAGTAGACGATCAAGTGGGTCGCGTCGTTCTCGTCGACGTAGCACGTGGAGCGGCTCTTGGGGTCGAACTCGGTGCTAGAGATCCACAGAATGGCCGCGAAGAGTGCGCTGATGCCCCACGAGAAGGCGTGGTAGCCCTGCCGATTGCTCTTGAGGTTCGTGAACGGGTTCGTCGCGCACTGGTACAGGTTGACCGACATGCTGAGGAACCAGCACTCGGTTGCGAACGACAGGAACTGCGTGACCGTCGCGAGCGCGCGGCAGCCCAGCCGCGTCACGTGCTGGTCCCAGTTGTACAGGAAGCGCAATGCGTAGAGTAGGTCGACCACCGCCTTCCAGTAGATGAGCGGGTTCGGGTGCCGCCGCCACTTGCGCTTCCAAAGGTACGACACGATGATGACCGCGCAGCTCACGAGCGAGATGAGCGCACCAATGCGCGTGTACAGTGGCTCGGGACGGACGTTGTGCATCATGTAGTCCTCTTCCATGGTTTACTCGCTTCGCCGCCTCCGAGCCGGCGGGTCGACGCCTTGGCTCTTGATGGCTCCTGCGGGCGATCGGGGACTGTGAAACTCCCGTTCCTGGCAGTGAACGCCTGTCCAGTGTCGGACTCACGCGCGCGGAGCTCTCTGAGTGTCCGCGTCGCCATGTCCAGGAGCAGACAACACACACACACGCACACACACACACACATCGAAAGACGAGAGGTTAGACGTTTGGTCGACTGCTGTTCTCGCTATCGGCCTGTGCTGCAGGGACTACGCGCTTGGCATCATACAGAAGGGCCGCGCGGAGGGAGAGAAGGATGCAGTGAAGCGAAGCGGCAAGGCGAGGTCAGCGGCTCCCATCCACCGAGAAGCTGCCGCGATCAAGCGTCACAGCCGGCGCGGTGGGTGTCACGACGCGCCTGACGCAACGACTAGTCGGCCCCTCGCTCGCTCGCCCGCGCTGCTCCCCCTCCACTCGACGCGGATCCCCGGCATGCGGCGCGTCGACGACCGACGGCCGACGGACATACCTTGCACACCGTCGACGGAGCTCTTGGGCCGTTGGACCGGCGATCCGACCGTCGCGCTCGGCGCCGGGCCGTCTCGGCAGGCGCAGCACCAGGAGTGTCTCTGACTGGGGTGATTGCTGTCTGCGGCGCGGCGTGCTCGGCGCGGCGTGCCGTGCCGTGCCGGCGGTGGGCGGGCGAGATGGACGGCGCTTCCTCCTCCGAGCTTCTTGCCGCCCTCCTGTCGTCGCAGTGGGCGGTGGCACCGTAACGCTCGACCCAAATGTGCTGGATACACTATGGAGTATAGAGTTTACAACTTCGCGTCGAAACAGCTCCGTTTCTCTCTGGTGAAGTTCAGGCACGCTTGGTAGGATGGGGAGGCGACTAAATTCCACTATATCGATTGCTTTAAGCCAATCACCGTGATTTCTGGGAGGGAGTTTCCAGAAATGAGGCACTGCCCATCGCCTCTTCTCATACAAATCAGCTGGTCTCCCGATGAAGTACCCTGCTTCCATTCGACAACTTCTCCATTTCTCGAGCTCCGTCCGCAGCAACTGCGTCGCGTTCAACGCGTCCATACACTTTCCAAGTCAAATGGACTAAGACGCGCTCGCTCGCTCGCTCACTCGCACCTCTCCAAGCATGAGCATTCGCCATGACGGCCGCCGCGCGGTTGACACGGCGAGGCCGTTGCGCGACCGATCGCTTGAGCAACCGCTGGAGCTCTCGCCAATGCGCAACCGCCGCGCCGCGCCGCGCCATCCCACTGCGCGCGCAGCTCTTTGCCCGCTGGTCGATGCGCCACGAGCTGACAGACGGACGGACCTGACGGGACCAAGGCCGGCGATCGATCCAACCGCCACCGCTGCGCCACAGTTTCACATGCACCGCAGCAGGCGATCAGTTGTTCTCTCGGCCGCGAGAAGAAATGCCAAGCCGCGCTCATACCGCCAGCGAGGCCGGGAGCAAGGCAGTCGCCGCATCCCTGTGCGGGCAGAACTGGGTGGCGGCAGCTCTGCCCGCCCGATACTTTCTGGACTGCGTCGACCTTTGAGGAGGGAATGGCGCGCTGATACGAACCCGCCGGCATCGCTTGCTAAGCCCGCGCCGAGCGCGCAAACACCCCACCCAACGCGCTGACACTCGCGCGTACTATGGAGACGGTCAGCGGTGAACAACGCGGCGGCGCTAGTCACGACGGCGAGTTGAAGCATGCCGTCCGATTGTGTCTAATGTAGCGAGCGCAGATCAGCGGGTAGAGCGATCGTCGCGCTCTCCACCGAGGTTCTGGCGGTCCGAGAGGGCACTACGATCTCGTACGAGCTCTCGGAGCACCGAGAAGCACCCTAGGCGTCACTCTACGCCGACAGGAACCAGTCGCGGGTCTCGGTGATACCCTCCGCGAACGAGTAGCCAGCCGTGAAGCCCAGCTTCTCGGACGCCTTCTCCGGCGAGCCGACCGACTCCTTGACGTCGCCCGAGCGGAACGGCACGTTGACAATCGCAGCCGACGAGCCGAACTTCTCCACGATGAGGCTCGCAACCTCCTTGATCGTCGTCTTGACGCCCGTGCACACGTTGAACACGTCGAACTCGCCGTCGCCGAGCAGCATGGCCGTGCGGATCGCGCGTGCCACATCCTTGACGTACACGAAGTCGCGGTACTGCTCACCGTCGCCAGTGACCTTCACCGTGCCGTTGATCTTGGCCTGCTCCATGAACCACGACACGACGCCGCTGTACGACGAGTGCGGGTCCTGCCGGGGGCCGTACACATTGAAGAAGCGCAGCGCCGTCGACGGAAGACCGAACTTCTCGTTGTACTCCTTCATGAGCTTCTCCATGTCAAATTTGGTCGTCGC